>VYZX01018542.1:0-20324 GCA_013401335.1 Brachypteracias leptosomus
ACAGGAGCATGGTCGTCTTCTGCCAGGTGGAAACCATTTTGAGTGAGGAAATGAGGGGAAAAAACCACACTCTGACACATGCACTAGTTAGATCAAATGGGGAGTAGGGCTCGTCAGGAGGGAAACTTCTGAATTCTAGAATGGCAAAATAAATATTTCTTTTTTTTTTTCCTGAAGATCTATGGGTAAAGAGCATCATGACAATTCAAAAAAAAAAGGCAAGCTAATGTCACTTATGCTAAGGTAAATCCAAGATGTTAAATATTGCCTTATGCTGTGATTGCCTTAGGCATTTTAAAAATATAACTATTAAGAAAAATATATTACAACTTTTTCTTATAAATTATTAAGTACATTAATGCCACTTAAAGTTATATGCAGCTGGTTGTTTTGAAGAAAGCAAAATACTAAGAAGATATTGCAATAAATCCGAATTGATAATAAAATTTATTTGCGGAAATTCTAAATTTCAGAATTACACTTGGCAATTTCTAGCTTATATTGAAACTTCTTTTTTAGCTGAATTCCTTTATCTGAGGCATTGCCAAGATTACAAACAACCTTCCAAGAGCATACAAAACAACTAGAAAATGAGATCTGAATGACATTTTACACAAGTATGTTACTTATTTGCTTTTTAGAATCCTGTTTATTCAGGATGTGATATTAAAAAATGTTGAGTACTTCATATAGAACCATCAGGAACTTCAGATTCTCAGTAGTTTTGGAAAATCATGCATCTGTGCTCTTTTTGTCTCTCTTTTGTTAAACATTTGCAGGTATTTTCAGAAGAAATAGTAAATAAAGTAATGGTAGTAAATAGCAAAGCACCTTCCTCAACATAAAATGAAATACTGTTCAGATTTTTAGCCAGCTGTGAAGTTTGCATCCATTTTGTTTGACTCATTGGGTAACAATTGTCCTACGAATAGAAATCACATCATCTCTTAAGTACTGGTCACTTCTGGAACACCACATATGCTAGGCAGGAATGAACACTTCTACTTTTGGCAGCTATTTTTTATGGAAAGTGTTAGGTAGCAAAATATTCAGTATTGCAGACTTTAAGCTCTTCTAAATTTCACTGAAACATCTTTTCCGTTATGCCACTCTACGTGCACAATGAGTTTCATTAAAATAAGCAACAGTTTTCAGATGAAATACAAACTAAAAGAGTTTGGAAGTCTCTTGTACACTGCCTATTCAAGCTTAATGATCAAATTTATACTTTGTACATGTTAGTGCACTGTTGCTCTACTGCTTTAAACCATTGGCTCCAGAAGAAAAAGAGATGAAAAAGAAATGATCTCTAAATACTGTGTAAAAAAACCACAGATGTATGGAAAATTAATCCTTAGACAATTAAATTATTGAGAAACTTGTAGCTTACCAGGAACCAGTTTTGCAAATGTATCTTGTTCTACCTTTGTGCAGCTTTGAGGAAGATATGTCATTGCTGGCTTAAAGACTCTATAGAACTTAGGAGCTCAAGAAGCAGAAGACATAAAAATTACAGCCAAGCTTACTCTGCTCCATGAGGTGAATGGAAAGAAAAGAGAAAATATGAAAAGCAACTTGCTGATCCTCTGTTTGTAAAAATCTGTTCTTCAGCATGACTGAGGTTTACTGACTCAGCACTCATACTCCAGGCATGGAGTATGACAGATACCTCTTTGCCTTCCACTGATGAGTTGTCACATTGTACTCCACACCTTGAGATAACAGACTTCTCCATGAGAGATCCTGTGTTGTGACTCAAATTGCAGAAGAAATGCAGCATTTCTGTACCATTTAATACCAAAGGAAGAGTGTGACTAAACATTTGCCCAGAGGTTTAATTTTTATCATGAACTTGTAAAAATTTTTCATTTCTGAAGTAATAAATACAATCACAGAGACTTTTACTGACAGTTGTTAAACTCCTGCTTTAAAAATAAAAGAGTGTATCATCTTCAACATTCAATATATTAATTGGTCAAAATAACCATGCTTTCTAATGGTAAAACCACATTATTAAAATGGTCCAAATTACCACACTTGCAAGTTCATGTGTCAAGAAGCATGCCTGCAACAATTAAAGGCATATATCTTCTTGGTGCAGACTTCAACTGTGGAAGGAAGGGACTTGGCTCCAATTAAAGCTCCCAATACTAGACTCTAGCCTCTCTGCTTTCACTGTGGTGTTCAAGCTGTGTTACATGTCTCCAGACTGGGATTCCTCCAGGGTGAAGATGTGCCAACCCACTAAAGCCCTAGGTATACATATTGAGGAGAAAAGAATGGTCAAATGCAGTCATCTACAGTTCCTCAGACAGCAATTACAAAGTTATTAGAGCTATTAGTATTTAAAGAGAGTCTCCAGGCATCTATACTGGGGCAGGGATAGGGTAAAACCAAGTAGAGATGAAATCTGGCCCTTAAGTTCAGCATATCAGAGAAATACTTTTTCTTGAGGAAAAAGGAGGAAAATCAGTTTTCCTGCCACTTAGATTCCTTTTTTTGTCCAAATAACACATTTTCTGTATAAAAAAAAAATCAAGTGAAATACAAGGTTGGAGCTACAGCATTTAGAAAAAATAATAACTGCATTCTATTCCGTTTCCCTATGATAGATTTTTACCTCCTGTTGTGGTTTAAGGTTTGGGGAAGGGGAGGGACAGGTGGAGCGGCTATTCCACTCCCCTTCCTGCCACACTCTATAAAAGAACACAGGAAGTTCTGCTCGCCCCTTCCTCGCTGGGATTGCTGCTGGCTCCGGACAGCTCTGTGGCTGTTACAACTCCACGTGGCTCGGGAGGAATCCAGCAACATCCGAGGATCAGTGTTGTATATATTTGTATATATACCTTTTCTTAATACCACTGTATATTTCCCTTCCTTTGATATCCTTTTTGTTACTCCCTGTTAAAAGTTGTAATCTTAATTTTCCAACTTTGTGTGAGGCCTTTCTTCCTCCCCTGGGAGGGAAGAGGGGAGGGGGAAGAGGGGTGAAACAAATTCTGCTCCGTGGGGGGTTGCCCTGAGCCTTAAACGGAGACACCTCCTCTGTTAAACTTTGCTAATTGTATGCAGTGATTTAAAAATTGGTAAATTTGAACAATAAAGCTGGTATTTCTTATTAAAATTCTTTCAGAAATATAGAAGGAAGTAGAGAACTCATGAGAATATTAAGACCAATAATAATAATTTTAACATTTGTAAAACTAAAAAATAATTTAACTCACGGAGTTTTGTACGCTAAGGAATCCTGTAAAATGCTCATTTTTCTCTTCAAAAACTGTAGTTAATAAAAGTTGTCTGATGTTATTTAGTAGAAAGGCAAACAGTTCTTTTTACATTTGACATTAACAATCTGCTCATTTGTATCCCCAAAGAAAGCCCACACAACTTTCATATAGACTACACAATAAAGAATAGTAATATTTCTGTTTACTGAGATATCAACTGGCATTTCGTTGCAAGTCAATGGTCTATCTTTGCTACAGCATATTAGACCTCAATCTGGCATCTACAAATGTCAAGAATATAAAAAAACAAACTTATAGGATGGAAATGAAAAGCATGTTCTAAATTCCTAAAAATTGAAACAAAGTTCACCTAAACATATTTGCTGCAGAACTCAGTACAATATTCAGCTGTCAATCTTGAAAAACAATAAGGCAGAGATGCTGTCAGTGGGACAGGATAATAACATTTCAAGCAGATGTTCAGGCAGGGCTCTAATTCTCACTGAACTCCCTTGGTAAGCATTTAATTTCTTTATCATATGCAAGCTAGGCAAATTGTACTTCATCAAAACAGTATTGTGAAATATTAATATTTCATATTATAGCAAAACTCCATAGAATCACCTCTGTCATATTAAGAACATCAGAATTTCAAATGTCATGGTTCTGCATTTTAATGCATCTTAAATAGCTTTTTTGGCTTAGCACTATAAATTATAACTAGTTTAATCTAAATTATGATGCTGTAATATCATACAAAAATATACATTTTGTAATACAGATACACTTCTGTGAAATACTAATGTTATGGAAAACAATGTGTCATTGTACCATGATTTTTTTTACCATTTTCGATTATGACGTGAGGTGCACACAGTACAAATGTACACAGAGAGAACTAGTTTGAGCCTGAGGATGTATATTATAATAACAGCACATGCGATATATCCTGGGTAAATTAATTAATTCTCTACTAGAAACAGTTTCAATTTAGAAACAGTTTTGAAACTATTGTAAAATCTACATCAGTGCATTGTATAAACATATATTATAACTAGAAAGTTTTCTCCACTATGGTTTAGTTCAAATTTAATCTAGTTTTAATTGTAGCTTTGTTTTTAAAAATATCCATGCAACTTGCTCCATATATAATGAAAAAAATATTAAAGAATAAAAATGAAGATAGTCTTCATGTTGATTTCTGCAGGTTCTCATAATAAAGTCAACTATTGCCACATTATTGAAAGCGACAGCATCACAAATCAATGCATGTCACAACAGAATAAAGACAGATGTATCTGATTAATCAGAATTAAATTTTAGAAGTGAAGGAAGAATCTAAAAATCAAAGCAAACATTTCTGCTACCCCAGTTGTTTTCTTCCTCTTTCTAAGCAGCCCATACAATTCAGTAGGAGAACAACAAAGCCTGAATTCAGTTGATAAAATCCAAATTTCTCCTCTAAACTACCACTGTGGTAGTGGATATGGTATAGAGATATGCACACTTCATATAACCTCTGACTTATTTTGATACTATGTTTATAAACCCCTTCTAATTACAGGTTTTAATGCAATTTTTGTATATTAAACAATACTCATTAATAAATTCTAAGTAAATAAGCCAGCTCAGCATAACATTTCTACTAAAAAGCTCCCACTCAGTTAATTAATGCAGCATCTCTCATTCTGCACATAGTTTTCTGTTCATCTAAGCTCTAAACCAGGTAAGAATTGGTATTAATTTATTGTGAACTCTATGATACACAGCTCTCCCATTTCCCTTTGATATGCAGCTTCCCCATATCCCTTCAATAGCTCGCCAATGAATTTACAAATAATACGTTGCAGCACATAGTTATCTGAATAAGGCAGAAATACTATTTGAACCAACAGAGCAATGAGCTATTGATCCTGCAGTCAAAAAGGGAAGACATCAATGTAGGAAAAGGTGTGTGAAGGGACATTTTTATTCTACAACCATTTGTCTTTCCTAGTGATAGTCCACTTTAAAAGTTACTCTCATTTCTGGAAAAAATCAAATCTACTTGATAAGAAAGCAGCTGTGCAAAGATATTTAATTTGGTAAACAAAATTCTCCAAGACACTATCCCCCCTCACAGATACCTACAGACACATCCTAGAGGTACAGTGTCCTATAATTAATATTTGCATTACAGTATAATATGTAATATCATCTGAAATATTTAGAGTACAATATATTTAAAAGTATAAATACTCTAAAGGAATTTCAGCTATTTTTCACATTAACTTTTTTTATGTTTCAACAATAGTACAGTAGTAGACAAGAACAAACTTTTGCTGAATCACTCAAGAGTTGAAATCCTTACCCTACAAACAGAAAACCCACAGGTTGTCATGAAGGCAATTATACAGCAGAGTATGTGGGTGTTTGAAAAGGGAGTGAGCACAGCTCGAAACAGAGCTATGCTAACTCCCTCTGCGGAAACATGTGATGCTTTCAAGGTGAGACTAAGCAGATGAGCGTTAGTACGACTGGTTGAGTAAATTATGGTCCAGGAGCTAGAACTGCAACATTGCTATCCAACAGTTTCCATATGCAAGAAGTAAGGACACCCATGGGCTGCAGGGATCCCTAGCCTAGCATTTTAGAAGATTTTTCTGTGCTAGGTAGTGAAAGAAGGAAAAGGGGAAGAAGTTCATATGAAATGAGTCCTCTGTCTCCTGAGAATCACAGCTTTCCAGCCCGAATCCTTTTTATCTCTGTCTTTGGCTTCTTCCAAGATTTATCCTACTTTTCTCTCTGATCTTATCTCACACACACTAGTTAAAGCATGGAAATCTGTGGTTAGGCTATATATGCTTTTCACTAGCTATTTGTCACACAAATTTAGCCTCTATCAGTCACTTTTGTTAAAATACCAAAGAATCCCATGGTGAATAAGTAAGCCACTGCTTTCCCTATCAGTAACTTAACACAGTAATAAGGTCTGGAAAAGGGAACATTTCTTCTGCTGAGCTCCCTGTTGCCACACAGGTAGATTACATTTGGCCTTTAACTATTGCAAATAAGGAGGAAGTCCACAGGTTAAACCTAACCAAGAACGATAAAATGAGGAAACAACAGGGACAAACACAGAATTTAGCTCGTGTCACATAAAATGAAGGGTAAAGCGGAGGAGCTTCAGCTGCCAAACCCCGTGTCTAGTGAGCTCCCTTCCTCCCAGAAACATGTTCCACTATTGTGAACTGTACTGTCCGGGGAGTAGCTCTGCCTCCACTCGCTGACCCTAAAGGATTAGGTCAGGAAATCTTTGTTCCTGGTTCTGCTATGAAGTTAGCTCTGACTAGCTGGATGGGACAGCTCAGTCTGAAATCTCTACTTCCATAGGTACCACAGCCCAGGAGAGCATTCTGCTCCCTGCTGAGCACTGCACAAGATTTAAGCCTACATAATCAGAAGTGAAGTTTGTTGTTTTGTTGTGGGGTTTTTTTAAGTTAGCACGTTATGCCAACCAAACTTTTTGTATTCCAAACTCTACAAATCCTTGTTCTAGCATTAACTCAACAAGAAGAGTCTTTGTGTAGCACTCATGGTTCACATAAGAGCTGCTGTACCTCATTGAGCTTTACTTTCCATTTGAAATATTTATTTTTTTGTAACATTAATTACCATGCTACTATTATAAATAAAAGCAATTTTATTTCTGCATCACCTTGCAGCCAAACATCTCAAATCATGTCACAAATACTAAGGCTTAACAACTGTGGGAAGTGCACTACTGGGAAGAAAACAATAGTAGAACTACATAGTACTTGGGTGGGACACAGCCCTACTGCACACAGTAATATATGATTCAAGAGTTTAGGCAACAGAGAAAGACTACTGCCTCCTACTGAACTTTAGAAGAAAGCTTAGCTAGAAATAATTATCACTGCACTAGAATTCATCCAGAGCACTTTTGTGAAATACTTCTCTTCAAAATAAATACTACCTGCAATATTTTGCATCTTATTTCAACAAATATATATTAAAAATGTATTTCATAACACTGAAGATACTTGCTTTTAGAAATACGCTCACTTGAAAGATCTCCGAGTCACACCTCCAGAGCATGGCATTCAGTGGAACAATCTGCAGTTGCCACTTGAGAAATGACTCAGAGTCTGCTGCTTAGTGGAGTACCAACATCACATCCTACAACACGTTTGTCTTTCCTCCTGAACTCCCACCAAGCTGGAACTCAGCCAGTGTCTGTTTAGCTCTTGAGATACTCAGTAATCAATGTGCAGTCTGGCAGGACCACGAACATACCAGCAATAAAACTGTAGAGGTGGCAGAGTAACAAATCCACCTTTCCTCTTTTGCCAAGGTCTCCATCCATCAGTACACTTTTACATCCCATCTCTGAATCAAGAATAAAAGTCCCTTGATTTCCAAATTTATCTCAAAACCACCCTTCAGCCTACGCTACTGTTTGTCACTGGTTGACAACATATTACCATTATTCACACTGTTACTCAGGTCTTTGCCTAATGATTTACCTTTGATCCTCCACAAGTCAAACTCTATCTACATCCCTGCCCAAATCCTGTTTCTTTTGTCTGCAATACGTTTATCATAACTGTTGTTTTCTTTTACTGTCTTGCTAGGTCTTATTTTTTCATTTTAAATGTAATAACAGGAAACCCATCCTGATGGCAATTCTTTGGTCAAACAAGCAATTACACACTTTAAATCTACACAAAATGCTTTATTTTAGGTGCCACACTGAGCCATAGTGTTCAAGACTTAATTCTAACTTCTTCCTCTTCCACTACAGGTTACTGAAGGTTTATGGCACTGTACTATAAACATTCAGCACAACTATTCTTCCCTACATAGGCTTGTTTTATGTTGCTTCCATTGTTCTTTTCCACTACCCATCCAGCCTCAAGCTTACACTCACATTATCACAGCACAACTGCAACTCAGTTTCAATGGCTTATCTGCAGTCCTTGGCACAGAAATCACCTTTCATGAGTTATGTGATAAAGCTGTCACTCATTCCCATTGCATTCTGATCCCTCATAGAAAACATTCTCACTGCAATATTTTTAAAAAGGACTATTACCCTTAGTAGTTGGTGAATATTGAAAGGTTGGGGAATGAAAAGGAAGAATGTAAGGGTAGAAATTGTGTCACCTTTGTACTGCACTGAATTATAATTCCCACAGTAGTCAACCTGCACACTATACTATACCTTTCCCTGCTACTTTATGCTAGCTAGATTTAATAGTGCCATTCTCAAAAGATTCCAATTTTTCAAACATGCAAAGAAAGGTTACATGCAAAATATACTTCAAAATATTAATATTTCCTTACCTTATCTAGGGAGAATGTTTTAGTGACAGCAAAGCCCCATCCAGCTTCAAAAGCTCTTCGAATCATTGAAGAACTAGTAGTAGGAGTTGCACTGGCAAGGCCAAAAGGATTTGGAAACTTCAGTCCAGCCATTTCTACACTGATGTCTACTACGTCGACAGGAGTATAGAAGAGTGGTAGTTCTGGAATACTAGAAACTGTAACACCATGTAAGGACTGTAAAAAAAAACAAAAAATCACAGAAAAGTTTGCTGATACATTTTTATATAATTTCAATTTATTACTAGCCCTGATAAGGGAATAATTCATATATATATAATAACCCAAAGTTTATGTATTCTATTATGTGTTCAGACTTGCAAATCAGCAAAACATGTAAACACTTGCATATGTAGCATCTTTTGTCCAAATAGCATTCATTCTGAAATATTATGCCATGCTGGAAATAATTGAAGAAGAAGAATAATGAAAACAGTTATTTTACATCCTGTACCGCTAGCCTGGTTCAGGCCAAAGATTTGTTGAACCATTCCGAGTAGACACCTCTTTTCCTCGCAGCAACTGGCAGCAGTGAGATTGAAAAAAATAAACAAACCCCAGAGTGTGCACAAACAGACCCTTTCTAGTATTCTTCCTAGGTGCCAATCTATACAAAGTGTAGGGACGTGTGAAAAATGAGGGAAGGGATCCATGTGCAGGATCAGTCAGCCCTAACTCAATGTATGTTGGACTTCTGCACCTTTTTTTCCCCCCTTATAAAGATTTTTATCTAGCCTATGCAATGGTATGCATATCAATACACGCAAAACTATTATTTTTTTAATATTTAATTGTATTAATATGAATACTTTAAGGATGACAAAAATTATACTGACTTAGGATCAAAGAACATGATTCACATTATGGCTGTGACACCATGCTGACTTCTATTTTCTTTTTAAAAATGGTCTTTTCTCTGAAGAGTCAGTGAAAAGCTTTCAATGCAGAAGTTTAATGTCTAATACTGTAAAACCTGTAGAGATAAAATCTTTTTCCATGCTGTGGTAGTAGAATTAAAATCTTTGCTCACTCAGATGGTTGACTCAATAAAATCACAGAGGTATAAAGCAAGAATTTCTAACACAGAGAAGCCCTATACAGTCTGTGTTCCTAGTAAGTCCCAGCATAACATCACAGCATCTTCTTCTATCCTTAAAAAGATTTCTTTAGCAGGACAAAAAGAATCACTACCAGAGGTGTGGGGAAGATTTTCTGTAACAGAGCAAAAACCACAGCCCCTTACAAATTGCTGCCGCCTTTTTTTTTTTAAAAAGGTACTTATTTGCCCCTTTTTTACCTGTGAAAACTAATAAGCATGGATGGGTTGCAGGTGGACTTGTTTGGTTTAGTGCCTTTTGTTTCCTAGTCTGGTTCAAAGCCTGATGTCCTGGTTTGAGTTAGAATCAAACCAGCTTTGTTCAGTGATTTTACTTTTCATTTGAGTCTCTGCTAACTCACTCCAGTTTCTGAAGCTCACAGCACGTTTTCACAGACAGCGTCTGCTTCTAGCAGTGATAACACTTGATCTTTAGTGTTACTACCAAGGATTGGTGTGCAGANTCCTTTGGCCTTCGGTTCTTGGTCCTGCCTTCGATTCGTGTGTTCCTGAACCCAACTCCTGAACCTGGTTCCCATCAGCTGCTGAGACCGGTCTGGGACTTTGCCAGTGCCTACTACAGCCTCAGGGGTGATGGTGACATAATTGCCATCAGGGGGAGGTTGGGTTTGATACTCATTTTTTATGTATTTGTACATATTCCCTTTTATCATCATTATCTCATTAAAGCTGTTTTAGTCTTTTCTAATCCAGAAGCCTCGCTCTCTTATTCCTGTCCTCTCCCATTTGGGACGGGGCCATAAGTCTCTCTCCCTTATCCTTTTTCTCTTCTTTTTATTGGATAGGGGGAAAGAGGGGTTAACAGAGAATGTCTGTTTGTAGGTGGATTGGACCTAAACCTCAACACCTGAGAATTTACATGTCAGTTTGGGGACTGCCTGGATTCATGTCTTAGATTCTGACCCAGTTCTTCGATTCCTTGGACAGGGAGGATACATTTGGGGGTCAAATTTTCTGATGGCTTAAAAGAACTGAAAGTAGTAACCTGAATGCATCCTAATGGTGCACATTTTGAGAAAGGATGATATTTAAAGATACCTAATACTTGGAACCAAACTCCCTTCAGTATCACAACCTCTCCCTGCTAGCAGCTAGCAGCTGAAGTAGCTACATTTCATAGAAAGCCAGACATTCCCCTTTTCCCCCCTCTTGAGTGTTAACTGCTTCCTCCATGTCATACTCCATGGGACTGCTTTCCTATACCAGGAGAATCTGACGGCTTAGAAAAGCAAACAGCCTGACACTTTACATCTCTAAAGCTTTTGTTAACTGGCAAATCAATGAAAAAGAAAAGAAAAGAAAAAAAAAAAAAAAAAGAGAAAAATATAGAATATATAAAATATGTAATTTTCTTTTGACTATCTTAGGTTTGATTAAATCTTTTTAACTGTTTTTTGTAGTCTTTCTTAAATGAAATTTCAACTGCAAAATGTTGTTAGCAATATCAAACCAGGAACCCCTGGATCACACAACCAAAATTAAAGTATTTTTAAAATGTTAGCACTTTTTGTCCCCTGCATATTTAGAAGTGGGGAAATCTGAAATTGACATTGATACACTGAACTCTTATACTGAACTTCTTGACTTTTATTTCATGAGAATGACAACAAAGAAAAGTCTAATGGAAAGGTTTTTTGCCAGTTCTACTGTATGCACATATGTGAGTAATAAACTTAATTTTCTATTTTTGGAAGCAGTTATTTGTTAATTCATTTGCTATCCAGAATTGCTCAAATGTTCTCTGTGAACATATTTCAGTTTCGACTGGTCCTGAACTATTCATTGTGTGTATAACTTGTAAGTATTGATTGCTATAGACAGAGAGACTAAGTGCTTAATATGCAGCTTAAGTTACATTGTATTGTTTCTTTCCCAAGCAATTTAATATCTAAAAGTTGTTATCACTCAAAATGAGTATTGTTTGAAAGTGATTCTTGAGACCCCCAAATGAACTTCCTGTAATAAAATAGAAAATAAAATCTATACAAGACAAAAAAATAAAATCCACCAGAGCAGTGAAAGACTTTTGAACCAGGTGGTTGAATACATTTGTGCAAAACCAGGCCTGCCTCCCGCATGCCATCATGTGAACTGGTCATAAGCCAATTCCAAAACCATATGCAAGGAGGCCTATTCCTCCTACCAAACTTAGCTCACTAAGAGCAAAACCACAAACAATTCCACCCAGATGAACTCAAGTATCGCAAGATGTGCCTAATGGTTCGCTAATGATGAGGTGACCAAGGTGGAGGTGTCAGGGGAAGGATTAAAAAAGGTTTCAATGGAATAAACCAAGTATTTAAAAACACACAGGAATAGGATGCAGCTGATGGTTCAGTAGCCAGTGGCTATACATCCTTACAGATTTATTTCCCTCCATCCTATCACTTCCCTTTTTACTCTATTTATTTTTTGATGTTTTTTTCCTGTCAGCACAATGCTTATAAAAGAAATAAATTTATTAAGCCCTGATGTGTTGTTTTCTACAAACCAAAACTTTTGGTGAACTAAAATGTTTTATAGCATCCTGAAAGTAAAATAATCTTTATAATGAAGAATTTCCCTGACATTGCACAAACAAATAGGAAAAGAAAGCCTGCAGCAAGGGTTTATTTATAATAACTCTTCCCTTGATTTTTAAAAATAGAGGACAAAAAGCGCAGCCCATTCTTCCTCTAATTTGATATCAGGCAGCTGAGCTAACAATATTGCAGGTACTTATTGTTCCAGTCACGTCAAATTTTTGGATACTGGAACAGGGTGGTGAAAAATCCCCAACACAGTGCATGCAGTGGCCCTACCTTACTCTAACCAGGATATGCCCAGAGGCAAAAGCAGCACAGTCTGTAGTGTAGGATTGAGACAGGTACTCAGCTTTAGACCTGATGCAATTTGTGACATTTATTTTCTTTAGATGGAGAAAATTCTTAGCCACAGCAATATGGTTTAACTCCATTTTTGGACCTTTAACAAAGATAGACTGTGAAAGTGAGTAGTTGTATTACTGTTATTTTTCACAGAGAGCCTTCTCCACAAATTCTGATGCCTGGAAGAGTTTTCCTGAATACTTTCACCTCACTCCTGCTTTCTCTATTTTAAAGTCTGATCTTCAAACATATATTTTCTCCCTTGCATCTGCTGCTTCTATCGTCTCTCTGATTATCCATTATTTAACTTTATTAAATACATTTAAACTTCGTTAAATATGTTTGTTATTTCATACAACCTCAGAATGTTTGTGGTTGAAAGGGATGCCTGGGGACCATCTAGCCCAACACCCTTGTCAAAGTAAGGTCAACTAAGGCAGGTTGGTCAGGCCTCTGTCCAGTTGGAGTCAGATTTTCTAAGCTCCTTCCTGGCTTTCTGTTTCTGGAACAGATATATTGCTTACTCAGTGGTAAGCAACTAAAATATCAGGTTTTCTGCACTTGCATTGGGTCCACCTTTTTTCAAACGGTGCATTGTTACTCATCTCCATGCTACATTTCATATGTTGTTCTAGCTAAACAAAGGCATGTGCGATTTTTCCTTTGGTTATCCTGAAAAGAAGCAGACAACATAACTAGCAGTTTCAAAGACAAGCTTCCTGGGAACCACCCATCTCTAGTATTGATTATGAAATAATGTACATTCATTAATGCTTGAGGAATATATGAGAATGGTCAACCTTCATAAAAGAATTTACTACTATACCCTTCAGATACAAAGCTCACATATTTTTTGACAGCATAGATAAAGAAAAATTGCAAACATACAATAGTGGTTCAAAATAATACAGTGATGTGCTCAAAATTCATATTGAATAGAGTCTTAGTGCAATTTATATCAGTTGGGATCCAGCCCACTAAGTGTATCATGTTCATTTCAGGCTAGAAAAAATATAAAAGAAATTGTCCACACTGGGAAGATTACAGTAAAGGAAAAATAGATTTAAATAAAAGAAAACTTATTTTGAAATAGAGAGGAAAAGTCACTTTTTAATAGGGATTTTAGTGAGGAGAAGATGGTGGCAGTTTGACTGCTACATAGGGAAAAACGTTCCACAGGTAAGTGTATGAATAGAGCAGGAGTGAAGCACTAAGGCTAGCACAATGGTACAGGAAGAAAATACTAGAAGAATTGCGATGCGAGAGCTGTCTTTGCTGTCAAGGCAGGCATAGAAAATTAGTAGTCCTGCAATAATTGTGAATTACCCTGAACATAACTATTATATTATTAAATCCCATTCATTGATCAAAAAGAAAAGAATGGTAACTGAGGCACAGAAGTGAACAGTAGTCTATATTGTTTCTGCACAAGATCATAAAGTTATTGTTGGACAAAGGTGAGGGCCATTACAATCCCCAAATAAATAAACCACCAAGATTACTTAACTGAAATTTTTACATCATTCATGGAATAAGAAAAAAAATGTTAATAGTAGATAGCTGCACGAGTTGAACTGATTCTGTTTGGCTCTCTAATGACTTGCACAGAATGGTTCTAGGAAGACTGACTACATTTTCTAACAGCTTCTACTACAACTATCCTTAGTTATGCTTTGACTGGTCATGTTTATAGAAACTTACCTGACACAGCTGCAGGCAACAATTTCTGAGATGAACCTGTGCTTCATATAGTGGGAGGAATATATTAAGAGGAAGGAGGTATTTAGGCAACTAATGATGGAAAGTTTCCGGCATAAGAGCAGCCAAGAAGCTTCTGTAAATAACTCCCAGTTTTGAACATAAGGCATTTCTGCTGGAGCATCATTGAGTCTGGATCTTATGCTTCACTTGACCATGTGCCAGAGCTTGCAGTGATCAGAGTTTCAGGGCACATATCAGGCCCATCTGTTTGCTTAGCCTTTTGCCTGGAGTGGGTTGGGATACAAGCAGTGTGCCGTTCAAACAGTGCATTCTGGAAGTTGTCAGGACGGTGGCTTTGAGTTTCAATCTTTGATATAGTCTTGGGTTGCTTAAGAAATCCTATCGAATAGTTTTACTTTACTAAAGACTGACTGCATTATTTATAGAGCCTGGTGCTGAGATAGTTGGTGATTTTGGAAATGGCTACCTATTCCTGTAACTACAATGTAAATGGATAGATGGTGTCAATGTATTTACTTAAAACTTAGTGTGTACTCAATTCAGACACTCAGACACAGGAAGGTTATTTGCCTTAGAATCTCCCAATACAGAGAAAATAAGGTATTGTGTAAGGATGTTTTTTTTCATTTAATATTGGAAGTTTCCAGAATACAGGGCTATGAATTGAACATACGCACATACCTACCCTTATAAACATCAGGGTAATACAATTGTTCTCTAAACAACTTTAAAAAACAAACTCTCCTTCAGTCACTAAAACTTCTACCAGGTCCAAACACTGGTGAAATAAATTGCCAAATTACAGCAACCAGATTTTACAAGGCCTGTGCATCCAAACAAATGCCTCTGGGCAACCCATTCATCTAACAGCTGGAAAGGTGACACATGACATTTGAAAACTTCCCTGTGAAGATTGCGGTAAGGCTTTCCCATTAGCTTCCTGGTGAGACTGTAAGGTTGAATAAACTGCCTTGAAACCTGCAAAGGGTAACGGAAATGCTCTAATATCACAAGCCTGCTTGATTAAATTCCACTTCTCAAGCCATGACTATTCAGATTTTTTCACAAGTATTAAATATATTCCAGAGGGGGGAAAAAAAACCCCAAGCTTTGATGAGGAAGCAACATGCTAAAGGATGGGGTTTAAGTGATGTGTGTATTTCTAGAGGTCAAAGAGGAAGGAGGCAAAAAGGAGGAGATATCCTTCTCTCTTCCTATCACAGTTACCCAAATTCACTGTACACTGAGAAATTAAGCAAGCAGGTCAGGGATTAAAGATGTTTCACACTCAGCATTTTCATAGGGTCTAAGAAGGCGGGACAGAAACAGTGCTTTAGAACAAGTGAGAAAAAATATGCACAGACACTAACAACAAGCTTTCAGTTGAAGTATTTTTAGGAACTGAAATCAGATCCCAACAGCATGAAATTGCACAAACATGCAATCAGAGAGGCTTTGAACAGATGGATGGGGGAGAAAGACATCGAGCTGTTACAGTCCTAACTTCAGTTGTTCAAATCTCTTTCTGTGGGAGAATGAATCATGCATTATGTTTCTAAAATGTTCCTTGCACTATGAACACACTCTTTGTCAGCTGGTTCTCCACACATAGGCTGTGTCTCCTGTCTCTGAAGGTTCCACTGCAGCTCCTCTAGAATTTGTGCTCTTTCTTTTACTAGAAAAATTAAGGCAGAGGTGCTCAGTCAGCAACAGGCATGGAATACCAAAAGGGAACAGGCAGTTGCCATGTTTTTCAAAATTGTACTCCTTAAACTCATATTTCTCAGGTAAATTCTCGTTTGCATTATTTTCCTCTCTGCATTCATTGTTTACTTTTGGTGGGCTCTTGTGTCCAGTTGATCAGTCTCATCAGGGCAAACCTTGGTTTGAGAGAGGGGGGCTAGAGAAANTTCCAGTGTATATAATCTGAGTGTTCTGTAAACTGCTAGTACACTAAAAATGTCTTCCCCAGGTAACATTAGTAGTATTTAATTTTACTTTATGCACTACTGGGAGATTTTACTTTTTAATACTGATGTACTTGCTTCTTTTCCCCAGTTATGCAATTAGGACTTCTACTTGCACTGTGTATTGTGCAGGGAGGCTTGTTACCCTTGGGTGGAATTTAGAGCTGGGGCCAAGAAAATGTTGCTTGTATTTTAATGTTGATTATGTAAGAAAAGCTGGGCTCAGCTGCCCAAACTCAATTATGTGATCCAAGTTGAATCAATCTGTAATTTCAAATCACCAGAAAATCTAGGTATTAGTTTCTCAAAACTTGTATATTTATCCGAAACCACAAGTAAATTATTTTTAAAGTATCTAAAAGCAGATAGAAATGGGGAAGAAAAAATACTTTTTAAAAAGTCACCTGTATGTATCTGTGCATGTACCAGGAAGCTTGTTTTCCATCATTTACTGATTCCACTGTAGTGTTAGCAAGACCACCAATGTCACCCCCTGCAAAAACCCAGGGTTCACTTGTTTGCATAGTTTCCAGATGTACTTCAGGAAGACCCCATCTGTTAAACTTGATAGGTGCCATGGCCTCTCTGACTGTAATTAAATGAATGACAAATATGTTAATAGAAGCAAGAAAAACCTGTTGCCAAAATCTGTCCAATATACACTGATAACAATTAGAAAAGCAGTTCCAAGTTCTTCCACTTACATGTAAATTTACAGTAGAAATTAAAAGCTCTTTTTTTATACATAAACATTTTTGTTGAGATAGTGGAGGTATTAGCAACAGGACACAGACAGAAAAACAGCATACGTTATAGGGAACCGCAGTTTACTAATATCAGAAAAGTAACTGATTCATGTGTGCCTGCAAAGTCAGACTTGCATCCAAAATAAATGTACACAAGTGTCACAAGAAGTGACTGACTCAGCATAGGCTCAAGAAATAATTGGTGCTAATGTTCTTCTGGTCACTCCCTGAAAAATGCACTGCACATCCCAGAAGCTGGGATTCACAAACTCATTCTCACAGGCATTATTCATCTCCCAGGGAAAAAGTGCAGTACTTCTGAAAATCCTATTAATGAATAATATTAACAAGGCAAAAATATTTTTTTTCCTTTCCCTCTACCCATAGCTTTGTATTGCACTTACCACATCAACATGTTTTTTTCTCAATAACCTACCATATATTTTCTTGTGCAACTTAATACAGAGCATATGATTTTTGACATTTAAAACCAAAATGAATGTTACTGATACAATCTCTAGAAATTATTTTAGATCTCCAGAATTTACTTCCCACATTTATTAACCCTCACAACAGAAATGATACTCAGCTACTTTTTGACAGATCATTATTAAACCTGACTGGAAATATTCAAATGGAACATTTTCCCACCAGGAAAAGTTATGCTATCAAAGCTTTGGCTTTAACAAAGTGTGTTGGTTTTAAAGAAATATAATTCTGAAAAAGATCTATTTCAATACAGTCAAAATCATCCTGACTTAATAGTTAATTCAGAACATCCTGAAAATAAGGCTCACTTTGAAACTCATTATGTATATTAAGAATAAAACCATAAAACCACAATGAAAATGAAATTCTTACATGAAGACAATACATTTTGTATCTTTTTCACTGCAATTTCTGATTGGTTTAGACCATGCTTTAAGATATATGATTTTTTTTTCATGCTGGTAAACAGCATGTATAGGCATTTTGCATGTGAACTATTATTGTCCTTAAAAATAACTTAATGGTTTTTATACTGCATGGCATTATACAAATGATATTAAATACACAGGAATGCCCAAAAGAAAATTCTTGGTTTATATTAACATGATTTTTATTATGCATGTAAAAATTATTTTATTATAATTGCAAAGACACTTCAAAGTAGCTTCAAGAAGAGAATCATGTTTTCAATAAATATTTTTAGCAAATGTTGATGGCATGTATCAAAATTATTTTTTTTATATAGCTTTTTCTACAGGAACTGAAGATTCTGCAATAAAATGCAGCTTAAAATTGTACCGTCCCTCAGGGACATATCACTAGTAGATGCAGATTGCCAAGGTCAATTAAACTGATGTAGTTGTGCTGTCATATATGTGAAAAAGAAACCTGCCAGTTTAAGATACGAACACTTCTCCAATATGAGGGCAAAGTCACAGTACTGTCCCAGTGCATGCCTGAATATACAGCAAGCTTCAAACATATCCTTTTTGCACATCATTGTGATGAAATTTTCTTCCCAGGCTCTGTATCTCCCTTTACCTCCAAATTATGTATTAGAAGTATATTTCAAAGTTGGGGCTGTGTATAATCAGAGGCAAAATAATAAAATGGGAAGCAGCGCACAAACATTGTGACTTACTTGTCCTACTGATGCTCTCATCCTCACCTCTGACATACATGAACATATATCCAGAGGACTTAAATTCTAAGTTGTTTTATTTTTCAACTGGTTTAAAACTCAGAATCAGAGAAGACATTTTTAAGTTGAAAGACTGTATCAAGTTTTCACACCAGAAATATTCAATCTATCTTCCAGACCTGTTGCTTGCACAATCCCTCCCACCCTGCATATAGTTGTGGCTTAACTTGACAAAAATAATATATAGATAGTAGCAGAATCAAAAACCTTTTAAAAATTATTTCCTTTAAAGATACTTAAATTACTGAAAGATCAAACCAAGCATGACCTTCAGACTGAGACATCTTTCAGTCTGGAAAACAAGGGGTTTTTTGTTTGAGTTTGGGTTGGAGTTTTTGGTTTCTTTTTTTTTTTAAAAAAAGGAAAGTGCTGTAATGGCTGATAGCAGTTTTATTAAGAATGTTTCAACAATATTTATAAATCATTACATTAACTTTCTCTTTATGTCTCAGACTGTTTGTACTTCAAAAAAACCTTTTGATCATCTTATATTTGTTATATATAAGATAACTTATTGTGTGTACCATCTCAGCATGTGGTTTAGACAGTTCTCACAAGCTAAATATGTACAGGCTTGTAAAGACACGTTTGGAAAAAAAGCAGAGGAAACCTTGGTTCAGCAGGACTCAGTATTGGGGATTTAATAGATGACTTGTTTCTCTGAGACAGGTTTGAGCCACAGTAAAAGGTGTTAGAGGGCAACATGCTATTGGAGATGTAGTTTTTCAGAAGAAATGATGTAGAAGTTCTGACTATTTATTTCATCTTGTGAAAAAATAGGGTCTTACCTCTGCTTTCCTGGATCTATTCCATTTCTCAAATCTAACTTTGGATTGGTTTGTGCTAAAATAGCTGTCTGGACATAATTATGCCAAAAGCTTTTTGAGTGCAAAGAATGCCCAACATGCCTTCACCTGAAACATCGCTCCAGTGCCCGGGAATTTGTCTTGCCCGATCAGTGTTTTTAAAATTGGGAAAGAACATTTCCCTGGTGGGAAGGTTGACATGGTACTCAGCAGCCATTTCCTCTGTCTTTTTTAAAATCTCCAAAGTTTACATTAGGTAAAAATAAGGGCATGATTTAAAAGTATCTTATATGAGAGTCCCTTATATAAGGGTGGTGACCAACGCAAGTGAACTTGTTGGGGACATCAAGACTGGAGGCAGCCTGGGCTGCAGTGACCATGCATTGATTCAGTTCACTGTGTTAAGGGGTATAGGACAGATGAAAAGCAAAGTCAGCACCCTAAACTTTAGGAAAGCAAACCTCCAGCTCTTCAAAGAGTTGTTCAACAGGACCCCTTGGGAGACAGTCCTCAGAGATAAAGGAGCAGAGCAGAGCTGGCAGATCTTTAAGGAGGCTTTCCATAGAGCACAAGAACTCTCAATACCCATGTGCAGGAAATCAAGTAAGAAAGGAAAGAGACCAGCATGGCTGAGTCATGATCTGCTGGTTGAACTAAGGAACAAGATGAAACTGCACAAACAGTTGAAACAGGGACAGGTAACCTGGGAGGAATACAGGGATGCTGCCCGGTTATGTAGCGACAAAGTCAGGAAGGCCAAGGCACAGCTAGAGCTGAACTTGGCGAGGGATACAAAG
>VYZX01018544.1:4657-30527 GCA_013401335.1 Brachypteracias leptosomus
AGCAGGAGGCAAAGAAATGTTATTTTGCAGATGTTGATACTTTCAAAGACTCTCCAGTAATGCTTCCTTTCAGACTCTTTTCAGAGACGCCCAGCAACAGGACAAGGGGCAATGGACACAAACTAGGACACGGGAAGTTTCATCTGAACATGAAGAAAAATATATTTCCTTTGTGGGTGACAGAGCCCTGAAACAGACTGCCCAGAGTGGTTGTGTATTCTCCTCTGGTAATACTCAAAACTTGCCTGGATGTGATCCTGTGCAACCTGCTCTAGGTGAACCAGCTTTAGCAGGAGCTTTGAACTAGATGATATCCAGAAGATCCTTCCAACCTCTACCATTCTGTGGTCCCATGATTCTTCAAACAAGCTCCTCAGAAAAATTACTTTCTGTTATTAGATGGTTGCTTCAGCATAAGTCCCATGGGGCAGGCACAAGAGGAGAATGTGAGAGAAGCCATGAGAAAGGGAAAAACATGCTTCTCTTTCAAAAGATTTGGCTTCTGGAAAAAAAGGGAGGGAACTGGGCCACAGCATCCTCAATTCTCTGAAAGTATCTGATGTTCAACCAGGCTATTGCGTGGAAAGATGGATCCTCTTTTTGTCATCTAAAAAAAAATAAATAAAAAATAAAAGGAACCAAACATGGATCACTTCTAAGAATAGCACATAACTGCTTACATTTAGGATAGGTTTCTAGCATTGACCTCCCTAGATGGTTCCTTTTCACTTCAGTGAAACAGTTTTTTACTGCTTCGACTTAGATTTCTTCCTCTTTTGGGATGCAGATCTACATTTCTTTGCCCAATCTGAAAGAAAGATAACGGAGTGCCCAGGGTATAAGAGTGCTCTGGTTCCTCCCAGTGTGATTTGCCTCAACTTACTCAACTGCTCCACACCTCATGGCTTACCTAGTTTTTCATAATCTTTCCTAAATGGTAACCAATCCAAATAACTATCTGCTACAGATTTTGTCATCCCACTACCCACCAGTATAAACTAATCTGTTAAAATAACACTGACTGTTACATTAAACCCTGGGGCACCTCCCACTTAATCACATGCCATCACAGAAACATGCTGTTTTCACTAGTCAATTTAACTGATTTCCAAGCCAAGAAATAGAGTTTCCATACCAGAACTAGTTTGATTCTTTAGAAGCTTGTAAGGGGCTTCTGAAAATCTAAGGGAAAAATAGATGTAGCTATGAAAGCCAACCACATCAAATCTGAAAACTTATTTAAAAACAAAAGGGGAAAGACTATGCAATGTAAATTAATTCTTGCTCTCTCCAAAAGCACTCTCTTAAATTCTTCCATCTCCTCACCCACTACCAGTAGGTGCAAAGTAACCAGAAAGTTGACAGAACTAATGTTTGATTAGTGTAAAATGAGCTATTCTGTTTCATACATCTCTAAGATTTTTCTCTTAATGTCGTCTTTCGATATAAAAGCCAGCCACATGGCTGAGGGGAAAGGCTGTTTGGATGGACCACTTGTCTCTTGAACTTCTCTACCTACTACAATGTTTTCTTGAAAGCTGCTGGTGCAACAGTGGGGCTTGGGCTGTTCTTTATGGAGCAGGATGAGAGACTTAAATGTAACACAATGTCATGGTCCTCTGATGGAACAGACATAGAATCAACACATTCTACATTTTGTCCAGTTCTAGTCACCATATCTCAAAAATAATAGTGGAAAAAAATACTTGATGAATATAATTGGATATTCAGAAACAAACTCATGTTCTTCTTGGGCAGCCCATGGAGACCTTCCAAAAAATCCAAGTTCTGCTGAAGGGAATTTTGTTGATGAGTGGCAAATATTTCATTCCATCACCTCTTGTAAATTATATTTTTTGAGCATTTCTCAGACACAGCATTCCCTATATGCTGTGCGACAATAATTCTGTTCTGATCTTAGCTGTATTTGGGAGACAGCAGTATTTCTACTATTCCTCAGTAGCTGAGCAACACAACAAGTAAAGTATCATTGGCTCCACTAGAGAGAGCTCTTGTGCTAACATAATTATATTAATAAACATAATTACTTATTTGAAATCAGTGGAATTATCTATGGAGAAAGATGCATTACACACACACAAGAGGATTTAGCAGAGTTGGATGACCAGTGTTTCTATGACTTACCAAATACATGCTGCAAGATGTTCCCTTTGTTCTCACCTTTGGAAAGTGTTTAGGTAGAATATTTTCTATTTGCATGAAGACTTTTTCAAATCACCCTTGCTGTGAAAAAAAAAAAAAAAATTAAAATCCCAAAACACAGACTCTGGCCTGAAACCAAATGATGTCCTCCTAACAGGCCTTTGCATCTTTCTTGACTTGAAGGCCAGTGTTCAGCATAAATTCAGGTATTTCCAAGTTGTTAGAGTGACTGTAATCCTATTGAAATTCCATTGAGAATAAGCAATTGAGTTGGGGCATAACTGGGTTGAATGTGCTGAGGTGGGTCCTACAAAGCCCTAGGTACACACAGAACTACAGCAGACAGGATCGGGATCCCCACGCTGGGCTATTTCAAGGAAAAATGCATGAAATATTATCACTGAAGGAGTAGGAAGAGATTAGCAAAGTTTTGACCTGATCCCAGCAGGGTTTCAATTTTAACTATAATCACTCATCTGTCCTAATCCTACAAAGTGGCTTAATACAGAAGAATTGAAGGAGAACTACTGAAGCATGCACAAAAGGTACAGAGAGGACTATTGATTGAGGGAACTAAGCTTCCTTTTCTACTTTGTTTCCCACCATGATTGTTGTATCTAGTTTTATGCTTTCAAATCTTAATTTCTTTGTTGAAAATGCGCAGATTGGTTTTGCTATTTTTTATGGATGTTTTGGAAAGAAGAAGAACTGAATCGTAGCCTTACTTACCTGAAATATCCTGACTTCAGTAATACTTCGACAGCGTACCAGATCTAAGATCTAAGGCTGAACATATATGGTCTAAAAAGCAAAAATTTTGCACGTCTTCTTACTGTATAGTACACCAAAAGTCCATCTGAGTCTCTCCAATAAATCCGTAACTTTTTGATCAATAAGAGACCACTGTTCAATCAAAGGAAGCGTTAAATTACCAGTGCACTTTATTCCCCCCACCCCTGCCTTCATCATTGCTTCCCCAGTTCTCACTTGCTGCATATCTTTGAGCTGAAAGGCTGCTTAACTCACAGCATCCCACTAGCTCTGTTACTTGTTCAATTCCTACTTACCACAGTGAAGACTTTGGGGAGTCATTGTATCACAAGGCTATCTTCAAACTTAAAGACACAAGTGCTTTGGGTATCTTATTTCCAATCGAATCTACTATATTCCCCTAATAGGTGTAATCACTGTAAAACAAGCTCTCTTTTTTTTTTTTTTTTTAAACTGAGTTGTTAGAGATTTCTTCAGTGCATTGGCACAAAATACAAATTTATTTGGCTGATTGCTTCTGCTCATGTCTCCTCTTTTAAGAAGCATTAGCATCATATATCACATATATCAATCCAGTACTTTTAAATTTATTTTTTACTATCTAGTTTGCAAAGCCGTAGCATTTTTCCTGGCTCTGTATATGAACATAAAAGAATGCGGCAATAAATTACATACACCAAATTATTCAAGGTTTACTAGCATTTTTTATTTGCTTTGTAAATAACCACTGAGATTCAAAATTTATTTATATCCCTGAAACATATATCACAGGGTCTTTCTTTTACATACCTGTTAATTTGATGAGTTTTTCTAACCTACAGATCAAAAAAGAAAACTGAAAGTCCTTTTTTTCCTGTGTTTCTACTATCACTAAGCTGCATAATCTTGTTGCTACGTGAAATGAGCAGTAAAGGTCCCTGTGCAAAACAAACCCTGACATGTACTGTACATGAGTTACAGTAAGACAGCTAACTAATCACAGAAAACCAGGTCATATATCCCCAGCTACTATACATAGCTAAGATGTACTGATAATTCCTCCTTCACAGGGTTGCTTTGTTGACAGCTGTTATACAGACAGAATTTGCAACTTCCTTATTTAATAGAAGTTTTTACTTTAATACCTTTAAGTGCTAATCAAGTTACATTAAATAGTAATATTAAATGCAACTTAAAGGAGAGCTTCAGATAGAGGGTTATCCACCAGAGAGTCAAATGTGAGAAGTACCGGCTTATTATTCATCCACTAGGTTAGTCTCCCATTTTCCAGTCTTAAATTGTTGCAGCAAACTGCAGAGTTAAAGGATTTCAACATACACAGTGATTCAGTACTTGGAAAAAGGATAACTGATAAAGAAGGTGAATCAATAACAAAATATACTCAAAGGCAACTACCCTTTTCTTTATATATCCCAAATAGGAATTTCCCAGTCTTCTAAGTGTTTCACTTCCTCAGTGTTCCCTCAGATTTCACTGGAAGAATCAAAATGCTGGTACAAAGCAAGCAGTCAAGTCACTTCCTAAGCCAAGGTAGAGCAGTTAATGTTGTTCCAAAACCACTAAAGAAAAATGCTGATACCACATTTGATAAAATTGACAGTACTCGACCTCTTTCAGAAGTTTGTAACACTGTCATCCTTTATTGAAGATAAAAGCAAGAGCAAAGCACAATACAGAATATTAATAACATGTCAATTCTTTCAGCTTCAGACAATAAAACACGTTAGGTTAAGGCTTGAGCTTTTTGTTTTGTTTTTAGATGGTGAATTTTAGTTTATCTTGGGTTTTGTCATGTTTTTGAAGTGTGGTTTTATGACCAGCTGCTAAGGCTGAACTGCAGCCTGGCTTTTTTCTGATAATGTATTGTTATAGAATGGCTGTTCATGAGTTAGGGAAAGAGATTTAGTCCTAACAGAAAACAGTTAAATGATTTCACTGCATGTCAAGTAAATTGCAAAATATATCAACCTACATATTTCAATATATCAACATATATATTTAGTGAAAACATATTTCACTAAAATTTAATTGGATATTTGAAGTAAACAAATTAGGTGTAGTTTTACTGTTGTTTTCTTTCCCTGAAGGCCCCAAAATTTTAGCAAAACTTTATTTGTCCATAGAAATTAGTGATAGGGAAAGATCATTTGACATAAACTCTGCATGTACTGAACTCAGAGACACACACTTATATTCTTAAAATATCAGAATATTTTAAAAGTCAAAATTATGTGTTATCTATTTATAATGTGAACTAGATACAAAAAGAGAAAAACTATTGGACAGATTTGCTGAACCATTTCTGTATTTAAATGTTCATCAAACTGTTAAAAATAAATCTTCATTTCTTTTGAGTGTGAGTACTCTGAGCATGCCATGTCATCTCTAATGGAAAAGTCAGGTCATTTACTCAGGTATGATGCATTTGCTACTGAAAAAAACATGATGATTTGTCTCTTTTTATTACATATTATTCAGATAATGCTAAATAATTAAGCTATTTAGAGTCATGGAACTTGTGACACTATCAAAGTAAACAGAGATGGTAATAGAAAAGGATTTCACAGAAGTTGGAAAGACACAAATAATTTTCAAAACTGTTAAAATTTCATTCATTTAAACACTGAAATTTTGTCAGGTTATTCTAAGAGCATTATAAGTGAAAAGACAGCATATGACTTAATTACATATCAGAATTAATTTCCAGATTCTTTACAGCTGAAGTTACTTTATAACCTGTAGATGACTTTGTGATTTAACTACAGAAATTACCTTGTCATGGAAAGATTAAATTAAAAACACAGCTAATGTGTCTCTGAAACACCACTTCAGGTGTCTGCACGCAAGCCAGGGGTGGGGGGCCTCAGGTCCCTCTGAAGTTGAAGGAGATTTTTCCAACAGGGCCAATAGTGCCCCAAGCCCCAGGGCAGGTTCCTGCTCCTGGAGCTTACTCCATCACTAGCTGCTGTTCCATGGGAGCGTAAGTCTCCCCTACAACCTGTGTTAGATCTACCAGGTCTTTTGGATAACGTTGGTGCCCATGGCAACTTAAATGACACTAGATGCCTACATTTAGGCAAATGAACAAGTCCCAGAGCCCCATTGACTCTGACAGGAGCATCTCCAATATCAACAGACACTTCTGTTAGTTGTCTGAATCTGGAGCTGAATCACACCCCTAGTCTCACCCAGCACATCCACCATAGCTTTCCTCAGGAGGAATACTCTCGTAACTTAAACATTTCATAGAGTCATAGATTCATTTAGGTTGGAAAAGACCTCTAGGATCATCAAGCCCAACCTTCATCCCAACTTCTCCCTGACCCCTAGACCATGACCTGAAGCACCACATCTACTCATTTTCTGAACACCTCCAGGGATGGTGACTCCACCACTTCCCTGAGCAGCCTGTTCCAATGTCTAACCGCTCTTTCAGTAAAGAACTTCTTCCTAATATCCAATATAAACTTCCCCTGGTGCAACTTGAGGCCATTAATTCTTGTCCTGTCATTTGTTACTTGGGAGAAGAGACCAACACCAGCCTCACTGCAACCTCCTTATAGGTAGTTGTAGAGAGCAACGAGGTCTCCTCTCAGCCTCCTCTTCCCCAAGCTAAACAATCCCAGTTCCCTCAAGCACTCAATTAATTACTAAACTGTTTCACAACCAAAAATCTTGATGTTACAATATTTTGTATACCTTTTTTTTTTTTGCATTTTCCTCTTACTACTTGTGATTGCATCTTCTTAAATCATATGAATTTCCTAAAGTTGAAAAACCTTCAACCATTATATACTATTAGTATACTGTTCTCTCTTTCTTGCCACCTTTCCTCTGCAGTGACCTCTTGACAAAGCTGTGCACACCTCACTTTTATACTCTGTCCCCATAAACCAATTTTGATCTCCCATTGTTTCCATCAGGATTATTTTTGTTGTTCTCTAAATTTCTCCCAGGGTCTTTTTAGTAATGTGAAATTCAGAACTGAAACAATATCAGCTGCTGCCAACAAAGCTGTGTAAAGTGTTGTTTGTACCTGGGAACTCTTCCAGCACAGAAAACAAAATGTAGGAATTAGACGTGAAAAAAAAACCCATAGTAACTGATGTGCCAAATGTATTACAACCATCTGTGCTCTGAATCTTTGTCTTTCCAAATCGGTAGAGTCTATAAGAAAGTAAATTTCATTCCTAAGAAGAATGAATTGCCTTAAAAGTAACTTGTAACTACACTCTTCAGGAAACCCATTAATTAATCTTTATTCTGTTTATAGATAATTTTCCCAGTTTCTCTCAGTTTTGTTTACTCTCATAAACTGAAATTATCTGTCATGGCAAAAAGAGTGTATTCAATCACTGCCCCATAATCTACTGAAGTGTCCAAGGTAAAATTTTAAGAGCTTGTAAATAATTTACTAACAAAACCCAAATGTTCAGAAATTAATGTGACATTACCAGTATTTTGACACAGGAGCATACAAAGAGATGCTTAGTGGATTTTTAGAAATTGCCTAATTTCTGTTGTTTTCCGTAGGAATTCAGACGCTTCAAGCTTTTGAAAACCCCGGTAAGTATGAATAGTCCCATGGAGGGGGCACCACCTTTTGTATCAAAAGGCTGCTACATCAAAAATAGAGGTTGTCTGCTATTTCATGATGTAAAAGAAACTACTGCTACCAGACTCCTTTTTCTAGTTACTTTTGGCTAGGATGTAACCATCTTACCTCTGAAATGATCATCACAGCACTTTATTGGCATTTCCAGATGAGAATCTTGTAGTAAAATCTATCTGAAGCCACATCTTTAAATTTCAGACTAAAAACTCATATACATATTAGACTTTTATTTGTAAATGCTCCCCCTGCTCTTGTCAATGGGTTGCAAGATCTACTTCTAGATGAATTTGAAGACACTGCTTTTCACCTGTGTACCCATTAGTCTTTCCTACCTCAGACACTATATGCTTTCCCAGGACATATTCCTGCATTTGAGACCTGTGGATACCTTCCATTTCAAACAGAAGAGGTACAATCAGTATTTTCTTATCAAAGACAACTTCACTTTGAAGTTAATATCCTCCATTGGCCCAGAATAACAGGTGACTGTGATTTCCTTCTGATTAAGGCAGGCCTAGAGTAAGGAATTAACTTTAGAGTTTGCTTAACAATAATTTCCAATTTCAAAGGTACCAGCTGATGGTTATTTTTATAGGCAATGACCCAGGAAACAGGTTACCACTTTGGCTTGCGATTGGTGCTGTGTTCCTCACATAAACAATAGAGCTAATATTGGAACTCTTTTAAAAATGCAGGGAAATGATTAATTAATGTGTCTATTAATTATTTGGGAAAAGGTGAAGTCCAAGGTGGCATAGTCACAGATGTCAAAATAATTTAGGTTACTGAAAAACAGGAAGAACTGTGTGGAATTCCAGAGGCACTTTAAAAGATCGACAACTGCACAGGCTGACTGCAGTTAAAGCTCCCTGTTAACAAAGGCATGTTAATGTACAGTGGAAGGTAAAACATCCAACATGATCTGAGCTGATGATACACCTTCATGAGCTCTAAGTGAACAGTAATCATTTGGGAGTCGGGCATAGGAGACAACGACTCATTGTTGGCATCTCCATTAACATAATTATTAATTATTTGGGGATTTGGGGGATTTTTCAAAATCTATAAAAAATTGGATGAAAATAATACCTGAAAAATAATATAATGCCATCATCAATCAGATTAGTTGGGTTTGTGTTAACTACTCGTAAACCATTTTCTTCCTTTGAACACGTTTCCCTTCTCATTTCTATAATTTATTCACCTTTTTAACATCTGCTTTAAAATTTGATAGGAAGACCTTCCAGGCGAGAGCTCTGTGTTTGCACAGTATGCAGAGGAACCTGATGCAGTCTGAATGCTTGTGATCACCAACACACTACAAATTAAAACATACTACTATGTTTTAAGTCATATGCTTCCATTTTGAATGGTGTGCTTAAGTCTAGTCACCTCATTTAAAATAATAGAAATGCAAATAGAAGGTGTTCACAGAACATTATGTGAATATAATAACAGATTTTCATTAAATGAAAGCTTTTAATGACCAGGATTCTTTCCTTTGGAGAGGAAACATGTAAGAGAGAAATAAAATAATGCATGTAAAGGCAAGAGCAAATTGTGAACTCTTACTCATCTCTTCAT
This sequence comes from Brachypteracias leptosomus, assembly GCA_013401335.1. Classification (NCBI taxonomy): domain Eukaryota; kingdom Metazoa; phylum Chordata; class Aves; order Coraciiformes; family Brachypteraciidae; genus Brachypteracias; species Brachypteracias leptosomus. The sequence continues at coordinate 13,791 of VYZX01018544.1, forward strand.
TTCAGAAAAACCCAAGGAAATGTCCAATAAAATTAAAGGAATATTAATGGCCTATAAAAGGAATTTCATCCTTTCCTTGTGTGGAGGGAAACAGAAGAACTCACTGTGATAAGCACACAATTGAGCCCAACAGCTCAAAGATTAACTGGATGGAAGGGAAGCATTCAATTGCCTAAATATGGCACACAGAGACATTTAACACGATCTAAAGTATCCTAAAAGGTCTGTGTGGCAAATATGATGGAAAATCTACTGGAGACTTGCACTGTTCTGCAAGAAGATGGAATCAGTGGGGACCCTCAGGACATCTCCATAGCATAAAAATTCCTTAGTAGATAGAAAACTTCATTCTTCACTGCATAAACCAACAAGTGTCTGACTGAAATTAGAATAGACAATTACCTTTAAAGAAGGTTATTCTTACAGGATACACTTAATTGATAGATAATGGCCAGTGCCATGAACAAGTAGCTCCTGCAGTAGCCCAGTACTCTCATATATGATTTCTTGAGTTTTCCCTGAGACCCTTGTATGGGTTGCTCAAAATTGATCTGGCTTTTACTGCTTAACATACCTCATTATGAGATTGTGCTCAATTGGTTGACAGAAAATTGGACAGTTATTTTTCCAAAATGGAAGTTAACTTAATGTTGCCATCAGTGATCTGGGTGCAGATCTCTTTTCAAAGCCTAATGGGTAGAGTAAAACCGATTATCCTACATCACTGCCAGGAAATTAGCTTTAGGTTCTTACTATGGCAGGAACTTAAAAATTCAGAGAGAAATTTCAGTACCAGATAACAAAGTGTGTCTCATGGTCTTTTTTAAATTATCATTTATATATACTGGTTTGGTATCATTAATTGCACATAGAGACACCTGTTTCTTGGAGACTGACATCTCAAATTCTTAGTCCACAGCCCTGTGGCGAGCTGAGTATTGAAAGTAAGTTTTTGCCTACAGACTCTACATGATCAGAAGTCTGGTCAGAATTTGTTGTGATTCTCAGGTCACTCATAATAGTGGGGAAAAGGACAGGAACATGCCTGTAAATACAGCTTCTTCTCTGGTTGCACAAGCAGCCAGTAGAATAGGAGGCAATTTTATGCTTAAGGACTTTTCCCCTCAATTTACCATTCACTAATATTGATAAATATCTTCTATATTCAATCCAATCTGTATTTGTGCTCTTAAAGCCGTTTTTATTTTTACATCTGAGGTCTATCTTTAACCCAATTTGGCTAGTGGCTTCAACAGAGCTGGAAAATCCTTTCAGAAACAGATCTGGAGGAGTTTGCTGGGAAGTACAGCACCAGAAAGAGGAATGATGTTTTCTGTCTTTTGGAAAGTGGAGCAGCTTTGGGACTTTCATTTGATGTGACCTCAGCATGGCCTATCTTGTCTTGATGGGGAATACATTACCATCCCGATTTGTCCTGATACAGTAGCCTCCATCCTTTTATTGTTGGATACTGAGTGTACTTTTCCAGTGAATGCCAGCAGGCAAGAATCACAGCATGAAATCAGTGTGTGGCAAGTTCAAAACAAGCAAAAGATAATACTTCATACAGTGAGCACACAAGTGTTGGAACTCCTTGCCACAGGATGCTGCAAATGTAAGAAAAAAAAAAAAATCAGAGCCTACTAAACACTGAGGTATTACCTTTATCACAGATCCTGACCTGAGAATGGCTGGAGTCTGTGAGAACATCTCCTTATTATTGCTCTGGTGCTATATTTTAGCATAGGCATCCCCTGTGAGCCTCTCAGAAACAAGCTGTGAATCTTGTTAAGGCTTTCATATTTATTTTTAAATCATTTAATTTTCAAAGCTGCTCAGAATTTGAAAAGTAAGCACAAGTTTCAGGCGAAAGAATTGAATATATATATTTCAAATAAAAATGTTTTATAAAACCATTTTACCTGATGTTTCACTATTCTCTTTGTTTTCTTTTTGTGATCAACATTTGCTCTTTTTCCTTCTTTTATCCATATCCTTTTATACCTTGCTTTGTAATAGGTCTTTTCCCGAAAGTACTTATTACTCATATTGCAAATCTTTCAGTCCTTGTACAGATCCCGTGTGCAGCAGGTCTTGAACTCTCTGAAGTCCTGTAGGCATCTCAATTTGCATAGTAAATGATTGATGGTGCAACGTGTGATGTCATATGGGTTTTCTTTTTCAAACTGTGTTCATACAAGAATTTTGAGGAAAAATGCTTCAATTGAAAAGAAATAAGAGAAAGAGTCTGTTAATAACCAACTCAAAATAGTGCTTCAATGTTGTTGTTACTGCTTGATAACAGAATCCCAGAATTTAGGAGGAGATGATAGGCATTGCTTACAAAGAGCAAATGCAGTGAATTTTACCCTGAAATGTCTTACAACAGGAGAATTCATCTTGATATCTACAGGAAGGGCACACAAGATCTTACAGGTACAAATCCTTACTCTAATGAAGATTTCAAAAAACTGGGAAGCCTGATGTTCTCAGTGGTTGGGAACAGCCTCTCAAATAGATACACTTTTTATTAAAAATGGCAGCAATTTCTGTAAAAGTGTTGTACATGATTTAAGCTCCAGGGATGAAAACAATTTTCACCCAGTTTTATGAAACTATAAGCTTAAAATCATGATTATGAAAGTGTTTCAAGAAATAAAAAATTTTTAAAAATTAAAATAAAAAGTCTTGTTACATGACAGTATAAATCTAAACCAATATGCTGAATACTGTGCACAGCTCTGATTCTGTCCTCCATTTCAAAAATGTACATAACAAGATGAAAAAAAAAATTGAAGTCATTCCACATCAGATACAAGAGAGAAGGGGGAACCTTCAGGGCACCTCCCTGGGGACAGGCCAGACCCGGGCAGGATGTCAGCCCACAGGTCAGGTTCAGGATCAGACACAGTGACAATAACTAGGATTTCATCACCTTAGACTCAGGAAGTCCTTGAACTACAGATTGCTGGATGTTGACTGATTATTCTGGAGAAAAACCTCTGTAATCTTCTTCTGTTCATATACACTCAGCAGCCAATATCTGCCACCATTAAAGATGGGGACAGCCCGGGACAACCATCCTTACGTTATATATGCTTATTATGAAAAAAAGGGACAAGAGGTGAAAGTTGAGAGCTTGATTCAATCCCTTGATTGGGAATGGCATCAGCTGGACTACACATCACATGGAGAAGCCAGAATCATCTAAACAAGGCTGTCCATTTTCCAGATAGAAGAGACTGCCTTTATCTGGCACTGGTGCAGTAAAATGCTAATTTTGCATACTTTTAATGCTGAAGTAGTCAGTTGGTTTAACCAGGGTGAGGTGATTAACTAGAGTGTGAAAAGGTACAAGAAAGGGAAGAAGAGCTTCTTAAGTTGTATAATGAAGTTATCCATCACATTGCCACACAGGACAGCTCTACTACACCTCGGTATAAAAATTGGCTGGCTCTAGAGATATGATTTTACTTAAAGGTAAACAAATTAGTAGCTTACTGAGATGGCCTTAAGTCCTTTTCAGAGAATCACAAAACCACTTTTCTATGGAAAGAATTATTAACTACCAATTCGGTCTATCATAATCTCCTCCTCCTCCTTTCCAAAGTTCATCTGTAAACAATCACTACTTATTCCTCACATTACTCAAATAACAGTCCTGTGGACTGGAGACAAAGAGTGTCTAGATAACTCTGAGGTACCAAGGTCTATCCAGAACAAGTTTACTATGACCTTCTTCAAACCAGAATGTCTAAACCCAGCTACCTGGTCCAAAGCAGGAGAGGAGGCAGGAAGCAATGTAGAGTAGGAAACAGGAGGTAATGACAACAAGATGATTAGCAAGCACCTCCTTTTTTAAAAAAAAAAAATCTTACCTTTCTTATCTCAAAAAACCACTTCATGTCTTTCTTGTCGCCTAAAATAGATATCAAAATAAATAAATAAACCAATAAATAAAATCCTTCACATTAAGCTAACATAGCAGTAAGTGGCAAGGCAGTTAATAGTGAGCAATTATCCTCACCATGTAATTAGAAAATTAATTATCTGTAGTATTCCAAACACTTGCACAAGTATAAAGCAATATTCCTAGAATAGAATGTGGATGTTTATGCATATTCTAGCAGCCACCTCTTCTTTAAGAGGCTTCACTGAAAATATCCTTGAGAGAGAAAAGAAATTCCCCCAAAATATTCTGAAGCAATCATGAAGAAATCCATCTTGCACTCCAGAACTGTTCCCAGAGAAAGTAAATCAAGGACAATTTCTAAATGTTTTTTTTCCAGCTATTTCATAATCTAAAAGGAAGGATCCTTCACTGAAGGGGAGAAGAGTGCTCTCTGAATCCAACCTAATCCTGACACCTTCAGGCTAAGCAAATGCATGTCGTTTGAGCAAGCATTGGAACTTTCATGTACAAGGGAAACTTCATCCTTTGTTTGAGACACTGCTGGTCTAGAGTACATTGAAACTTTTGTATATTCTGCTGCAAAGAAAAGTAGCCAAGGCAGAGGCATCACCTCTGTACTTCCAAGTTGATAATTACAGTGTCTCACTTGTCTAAAAATGCCAGTATCTCAAAATCTGCTTCTTGATACTCAAAAGATGAGAAGGGACCATAACACCTGCTCAACCAGTAGGCCCAAATGCTAGGAAACAGTTTCCAAAGTAGTCTTTTCAGATGACAGTAAGTACCTCAAAATTATGACTGAGGCTTCCAAAGAAAAGACGAATATTGCCTGACCAGGAAGAGGTTGGTAAACAAGAGAGGGTTTGTTCAATGGCTCTTCAAGATTGTAAGAAATCTACAAACCCCGATGAAGTCTTGATTGCAGAATCTGATACAATTGTCTCCTTAACTGCACAGGGTGGATGTATTTTTCCTATCCTAAGGGAGAGGGCAGGTTTATGTCACCTAATGAACAGAGAATTAGTGCCAACAATTCTGTGGATAACTTATCAAAGTCTTATTGAAGAACTTTCTGCTTTTGGTGGTAACAACTCTGGTCAAGATAGTAAGCCATATTGCTGTAGTGAAATTGAATGTGCTCTTGTCCAAAAGGGACCATGTATCTGGCCCAATCCTTGGCTAGATTCTTAGGAGTCAAATATTCTTGGTATTGAAACATTGTAAATGTAGATGTCATCTGATATTAGGTACTATTAATGAGAATTTCCAAAGATCAATTACTCACGTTTGAATGGATTTAAAGCTACTCAAAGCCTTTTCTTTTTTCTTGCAATTTTAAAGTACAGTCTTTCTTTCTGCAAAAGCTGTTTAATGCAGCTATTGATAAACTTGCAAAAGATGAAATAGTATTGTAAAATTACAAAATACATTGTAATGTAATACATAAACTTGGAACATATCAGAGAACACAAGAAGGAAGTTAAAGAAAAAATAGCTCCGGAAAGAATTTCTCTATCTAAAGAAACTGGAATCTGTAGAATAGTATGATCTGTGTCTGGAGAAATCAAGGTCTAATATTCACGGATTACATAACCAAATGATGCATAACAATGCCTAGGTCAGCAGTTGAGAGTAAGCCTCTACTCTGTTTCTACAAATCCTGGGTAAAAGAATGTAAGTGCAAGTGAAAGTAGTCAGGAAAGTCCTTTACCTGATCTATTTGCCAGATTGGTATAGATATACTCCATGCTACTATGACCTATTGTAAAAGCAAACCAAAACAAACCTAACCTAAATTGAAGTCAGCATTCAAGAGATTTTCTTCAACCTACCTTCTAGGAGTTCTCCATTATCTCTGAAGTGAGCAAATAGATCTTTGTCTAAAGTATTGGATTCAGATTAACAACGAAGATTTAGAGGATTTAACCATAGAGACATCAAGTGCTAGAAGAGACAAGAATCCAATTTCTATTTTAAGGTCTTCTAGTTAGGTGCATATCATTAACCTAATCTAATTTGTTTCCATTCCCAGTTGCTACCACTAAGTTGTCATTAAATGTGCAAAAGAAGTTGTGGGGTTTTTTTTCTAAGTTTTGAGGTATTTTCAGCTAAACCATGTCAGTTTTTTAGTAACTGCAACCAGGATTGCTTGCTTTTTCTAATTTAGAGTAGATTATATTTTCAAGGAAAGATTAAAATTTTCTGAGAATTTCCATTAAAAGTTAATTAATTTAAATTGGTTTTGAATCAGTTACATTCTAAAGCTTTTAGATCAGTATTTTCAAAGACAGGGATGAAAAATAGTCTTTCCATTATATATATGTGTGTGCTTGCAGGGATATGTACATATATTTATTTAAAATCTCTGTTATGTTTGGACTCCGTAAAAGAGAACCTTTCTGCCTCACACTTCTCTACTCCACCTTTCTTCTGGTTTTGTTCAGGTCCTGTAGATGTCTACAGAGTGTTTGTGCACTCAATGTAACTGTTGAAAATCAGGCTGCATATATGTGGATTTAAGTAAAAAGTTCCCTGAAGGGACAAGTTTGGTTCTACCTCTACTCTCAAGTTTCCAATATGTTTTTTAAAAAAAGAAAAAAAACAAAATACTGTCAGAATTTCCACTTTGGAGCTGAAGTCTGAATGTTTTGACTGAGGGACATCATTGACACATGTTCAATCTGACTCACAGAAGACTTTACTTCAGGTTCCTGTCCAGCTCCTTTAGAGTTGAATCTTTCATCACAAATTACTCTGACTTGAGTGCATGGGGGAACACATTGCACAAGTTTTTTGCTTCCAGATCTACTGCCTTAGTCACAAGATAAGAACAATTCTTAATTTACTTTTGTAACTGTTTAATCTCTAAATGACATTTCCTTCCTAAACGTGACTTTATGCATCCCTTTCTGCAGACGTTGGCATGAGGAAATGAGTTTCATACTTTGATAAATAAAAGAGTTAAGAGCTTTCTCCCAAAGCTGACCTAGTCAAAGAGATGCTCAGTATCAGCTGTTACTGACCAGAGTGGAAGCTGCTGATGCTCAGAAATTCTGAAAAACTTATTTAGGCTCCTAAATGAGTATTTTGACTCCTGGTTTGGTCCAACAGCCAAAGAAAGAATTAACACTGACAGATTCTCAAGGAGATATTGCTGCTGGAAGAACAATTTCCTCAAAACTGGTTAACGAAGTTCAAATTAATCTGTCTTCAATTAAAGTTTTAAAAACAAGACTGTGAGCAGTGTGTTGGGTAAATATCCTCAATAATCTTGGCAGTTAAAGGAGAAAGAAATGTTGAATCTGGAAGAAATATGGGAATGGCTATTCTGAAGCAGAACTACAGTCTATCCATCATGTATCCTATTTCTAATATTGTCCAGTACCATCTGCTGCAAAGAAAGACTAAAAAACCCTCTCTTAAAGCAGCTCAAGTTCAGCAATCAGCTCATGCCCTAAGGCATGATGGGGTTTATGTCTTTACAAATCTTGAGGGCAGATAAAGTGAAAGGAAAGATACTGGGACTTTTATTTACTCATGGAATTGCCTTTCTTTTCTGGAATCCTGCTAATTGACACTTCTAAGTACTTAGGTGTAAAAGTTGGATTGCTATTTATGTGTTTAAAAGTGTTCTGGGACGGGCAGTTTTACCATATTACCATTTTACTCATTTCATCCATTGCAAATGTTATTTATAAAGTTAAATCCAGTAGAGGGAACAAAATCAAATTGGTTACATACACAGAACCTGTACCACTTATACAGATAAACCTTTTCTTTCAAAGAAAATAATAGTCTTACCCAGGACCTTTGATTGGATTCAGCTGCACTGTGACATGGTTCTGCAATGCACATGTAAAAGTGGAAGAAAGAAGTGTTTGGAGTGAATGTCCTAGGTCTTCATTTGCCTTGCTATTTTTCACCATAACCTTTTCTTTTTTTTTTTATCATCTTCTGGGAAACTCCTTCCAAGTTTTATTCCAGCCAAGCTTCTATATTAGGCTGCTTTAACTTTAGTTCCCCTTAGCAGTTACTCTGTAGTGTGATTGTTACTTGGGAATGCCGTCATTTGCTTGAAGGTAAGTTCTTTGAACTTGATTTTGAAGATAAACAATATTCTCATTCAACTTTGCAGAGCATTTCAAAATAGCTTCCAGATCTGAAGTAATGAACAATTACTATCCTTAGTGGAATTCACTAATTGCATGATTCACATGTAACATGAGATTCATTCTTTATTTGTATTGTTACAACTGACTTTATTTTTCCTAGTTCTATCTATAACATTTTCAATTGCAAATTTTACTATTGAACAAATTTAGCTTGACACGTGCAACTCCACGCAAATAACAAAACCACAAAAAGGAAAAGTGGCATTCAAAATAGAAAGTTTTTGTCATTGTCCTATTTCTCAGTGAGTTTCGTGTGGATTTTTTAATGCAACCAAGGCAAGACAAGGGTAAATTTGTATGACTCAGTGAAAGACAGAAATAAAATAAAGAGGGAATTGGGACTGAGTTCCTTAACTGAAGTTTTAATTACTGTATTTTTATAAATTCAAAGGTCCCATCTGACTGTCTCTTTTGGTAATTTTAATGTGACTTGACAAAGCTAGCCTGAGTGATTTAAAGTTCTCTAAATTGCAGGTGAGAAATGCTGGGAAAGCCACAGAGCTCTGTTATCCCACAGAAAAAAGAAATAATAAAAATGACAGGTTAGAGAGCCTTATTAATTTGTCAGTGATTACTAAAACACAGATTAAGCTTGGTCTCTTGAAAGAAATTTATCACATTAAGAAAAAAAAAAAGGGTTTGTTTGTTCTCTCACACAAAGGTAAACCATTACATGACTCTCAATTTGCTCCAAAAAAGGTATTTTGGGTTAGATATCTCAAGGGCTGGCATAATATGGGCAAAAGGAACTAGCTGCCTTCCCAGCCTTCCTGTGATCCTCTCTGCTCCCAGGAGTGACTGTGGTACTCCCATCTGCCTTTTCCCAGCAGTGTAATTGACATAAAATATTTTAAATAGGAAAAATCAGACTCATGTGTCTTACTTACATTTGTTGAGTCTTTTACATCTATAGCCTTTTCTTTTTTGGATCATCTCAGGTTTTACTCCACTATACTTTATGTTTTCAAATTTTTAAGTTTCATGAAAGAGTATTCAGCTGAGATCACTGTTTCCATCAAGTCCTCCTCCTTAATGCTCAGCGAGCCTAGAAAGCACTGTCTGAGGCCCAGAAGCTGACAGAGATCTTTCTCTACACATTAGTGTAAAGCGACTAACTGCCTTTTGGTAAGAAAACCTGGTGCAAAACTGCAAGTCAACAACAGTCCCACGGGGAGCCACAAAACAGATTGGCAGCTAAAGGTTTTAATTATTGGCTAAAGCTAAAAGTGGGGAAAAAAGCAAGAGTCCAGGTGAGTGCTTGCTATTGAATCTGGGCGAGTCCAGGTGTTACCTGCATTTTGGTAATGCTGGAAATTAACATATTTTCTCACTCTTGTCCCACTTAGACTTCTTCATTTGGCTGACTACAGGCAGCCAGCAGCTCTCATGATCACCTGGCCAAACTTCCAATGAATGTCCTTTTGCAGCTTGGGTGAGAGCTGGAGTATCTGGAAATGGCTGTGGTGCCATGGGCTGACCTTTGGCTCCATCATGTCACCTCAGCTGAAATTTTCTCTAGGTAATACAGGGTCAGCCGCAGCAACCAGCTTCACCAATGTCACCATTGGCTTTGCTGCATCCCTGACCATGTTGGGTTTGAGCATGGTACTGACATTTTCTTGGTTCCTGGATAAGCAGTTCTTGTCCTACTCTGCTCCACTTCCACCTGAAAAATTGCCTGGCGTGGGAAGAGAGCCCAGCCAGGAGCCTTGTGCGAGGCTTGAAATATCATACAGGACGTGCTCTTTGTGGACACGTGCAGCTGCAGGTATCTGCTTCGTATCCTTTACCTCCCACAGTTCTCTCTGGATATGGGCAAAGACAAGAAACGGAGTCATCCTTCCAAGGAAGGCTCTTCCTTCAACATTAATGAGGATTTTGCAGAAATCCCTCAGCTCCCACTGTCTGTGTCCTTAGGACTGATAGCTCTACCTGCTGTGAAATCAGATGCTTGGGAGAGAAGGAGGAGTGTTTACTGGAAAATACAAAGCAAATGAAACATAGCACATTACAACAAACTTGACTACATTTCGTATCTTGACTGCACAGACTTTTTGCAAACCTAAAAATTAGGCATATTCTTTTTTCCTTTGTTAATCATATTTAACCTTGCCTGACATGCATTTTCAATGAAATGATTCTATATTCTAGACAAGTTATTCTGGATCTACCCAGCTTTAATCTAAAGCCAATACTCCGAATTGTTTTTAACTTCAGCTCTTCTATATTACTGCAGTTCAACCATTTCATCACAGGTTGAGAGAGGGGGGGCTTTTTTTGTTCAAATATTTATTGATTTTCAAAAAAAGGAGGGAGAAAAGGGGGAAATGCAGGAATGTTCTACAGTTTCTCAGAATTTAAGATGTTATATACTCTTAAATCTGTGTGTTTCTTTATTAGACAAGCAGCCCTTCTGAGATAAACAACCTAACTATTATTGAAAAAGATCTTTGGACGACACAGTCCTCAGAAAAAGAAAAGCTTTTAATTGCTTGTAAACAGTAGATTGGAGTAATTGGTGGAACAAATGTTTATCAGAAAGTTCAGGCTTTTTATATAGAACTGATTTAAATCTGGCTGCAGGTCACGGGTGCTAATTTGGTAGATATGAGTCTGTTATGAATAGTATGAGTATTTGCCCATAATATTCAAACTGTCTTCTACAGTCCACAGTCCCGTATTAAGAGAGTGCAATGGTTAGACTATTGTCCCTATTAGAGTTTTTTAGCAAAACCTGAGTCTTATTGGTGGTTTTAGTCTTGTATTATGTTTATTATATGCAGTTTTAAAATAAATATTCTAGAACAGATATATTGTCAGCAACTGCATTTCTGCAGCTGCAATCTGCTGTAGAACTTCCCATTGCTCAGTGACACACACACCCCCTGACCTCACACCTGCGGGGTGCAGGATCACTGCGTGGGGCTGTAAAAAAATTGTTACTTTTTCATGAAATAACATCAATATTAAATAAATTCTCAAAGGTTCTTATGGTGGTTATGATTTTGAATGATCAAGGAAAAGGAACAGAAAGGTTAATTTACTGTCTCAGTTTAACACATTTTAAACGTAGAGAAAAGGTTAACACGCTACCAAGAAAACTGTCAGTGAGTACTGAAAATAGGTACTCATTGGAAAATATTGTAATTCATCTTCTATAGAGTATTTTCAGTCCTCTCTTGGAATTTAGTCCCTTCACACAGTATAGACACTTCTCTGCATCCTTTCCCTCTGTATGTGTCTGCATGTTTACATACACAGATGTACAGGAATGTGCATGTGTGTATAATTCTGGTTTCACTACTTCTAAACTTTCTGCACTGAGAAATAATAGATAGGCAGTTTGATTATTTCTCATCAGTGAATATTTATAATAAACAGCCATTGTGCAAAAGTTAGATGTTAACCCTTATCTCCACGGTATGGTGTGGGTCTATGATCTGCTTTTATGGCCTGGGTATGATCAGGAGCATTGGTATAGAGATTACAGAGGGGAAGGAAGAGCTGCTCACAACAGAGCACCTCTTCTAAAAAGTATCAACTGGCAGCGACAGCTCATCTTCTACATATTTCTTAATGCTTCCCTGCTGTTGAGTCATGCTGTGTTATGAAAGCACCTTGTAAATCATAAAATTGTGATGGTTTAAATGTTTTTATTTTAAAACAACGTCTGTTGTTCATAAACCAGAGGCCAAATGTACTTATTCGTAGAGTTGGATCATACTGAGCATTAGCTGACATACTACCTCAGAGTACTACCCACAAAAGCTGAAGGCATTCTGTGGCTGAGATGTTCGGCACCTTCAAAGCCATGTGGGTGTTAAAGTTAGCATGATTAGTCCAAAGAGAGAAAAAAAAAAAGAAGAGAACCAATTTGGCCCATGATCAGGTAGCCAGTCAGGTACTCAGCAGTACACAATACAGATTGCAGGGTGACGTTCTGGTTCTATTGAATTCAATAGAAAAATACTTACTGGCTTTAACAAGGACAGAGTTAATCCCAGAACCTGAAATATCTCCACAAACCAGTTAAATTTCAGTATAAAATGTCTAAATGTATGTTATATCAAGCCACTTTTATGTTTCACTAGCCCCTTTATCTTGTGTCAACAAAAAATTCATAATACCAATTTTGACTGAAGGCTGGCTTTAATTACAATTTCTTTTACAGGTCTCAACTGCTTTTTGTATCCTGGGAAATGAGAGCAATTCTTTCTATCATATTCAGAAAGAAAATGAAAAGGTTGGTAAATGTATAAGTAATTTTAACTGATTCATTGATCTGAATACTTTTAAAGTAATACAGTAAGTATTTCTGTCACACTTTGAAGTTAAGCTTGGAGCTCAGTTACATCCCTAAGGGTTATTTTATAGCCATTAAGAATGTGTACCTTTTATCTGGTGCCTTCAATTAATTGAATTTCAAAAATATTCTCAAATGTTTTTAGAAAATCATTTAGTTCCTGGAGGACATTCCTGTGTGATTTATTGTTACAGTAATTAAAAGCAGTGAGTATTACACTGGTCACTGTTGGAACTCCTGTCTGCCTTTGGCTATATTTTGGTTTAAGTTAAAACATATAGTGCACTTGAGAGACTTGAGAAGGGAGGCAAGAAAAAAATTAATTCTTTTCAGATTGCTTCAGATTTTTGGCACACTTAGAAATAACCTCTTAAAGTGATCACAGTGATATTTACATGATAATTATATGCAAGCACAATTAAACTTCTATATTAAACAATTAAATAATGCTTTTCCTGCTATGGTAAATTATTCCTGACTACTCATATTAGTATTCTGTAGTTCTAATCAGTGCCATAAATAATTCTCAGTTTTACACATTCTGCTCTGAAGCAATTATTAAGAGCTCTCAGGAAGAGTTAAAATAGCTAATGAAAATAATTAGCAGAAAAAAAATGATGGTTCATCCTGCATTGAAAGATAACCCTAACTGAAAACTACAAACGCTACTTTAATTGCATCTTTGTTTTCTGAGGCACACACAGTTCTCTTCTATAATCCCTTTTGTGCAAGAAGTGATCAGTCCCGAGTAACATTTCACAGAACTACTCACTCACAGGGAGGTCGGTGGGGTTAGACCCACGGTCCAATTCTCCTCAGTTATATAAGATGGAGGAAGGAGCCTATGCTTGCCCTGCTTCCCTGGAGCTCCACCTCAGGAGCATTGCTCACCTGGGCAAGGTCTTCAGGCTCAGGCTGCTCAGGCAAAGCTGCAGTGCAGGAAGGAGAACCCGGTGCTGCTGACTCGCTTGGGCATCTTCTGCCTTTTCAGGGTCTTCAAGGAGAGTTGAAATGGCTATGCTGTTAAACATTTAAAATGAGGTTCTTTTCCTACTAAAAATTAATTCTCTTGACCTATCCATATACTGAATACACTAAGAGAGCCTTAGCTATTTCTCTAACCACATCAACATTTTTTTTCTACTATAGAATAAATATCTTCTCAAAATCATGGGCTCATAAATGGAATTATGGTAACACTTGTTTAGAAAATTATTGAAAAAGTAACTATACGCCTATATCTTTGTGGACCACAAAAGACTCCTAAATTACCAAACAGAATCTGAAAATATATGTGTTTAGGTGCACATTTATGAATAAAAGTATAGCTGTAAAGATTCTGGCCAATGCAGGTCACTGCCAGATAAACATTTCACATTTAAACGTACACATTGAAGTCATTGTTCAAAGTAATAACGTATCCTTCTAATAAACCACCCTTTTTTACACTGAAATGCCTGAAGGTTTTCTAATATGTATCAGTCTTTTGAACATCACATAATGAATTTAATGTAAGAAAAGGAAAAGAAATTTACCTGTATGGATCCCTGCACATTAAGATAAACCTTGCTGCTCTGAGGCTAGCATAAAATTTGGCACCCAAACCAGATGAGGACAAAAATAGTTTCAGTGAAAATCTGATTTCTGTCTATGTATTTACTACATTCTGGATTAGATTGGCTTTCCTGTGAAATTATTCCAGTTACGTAAATTATCTCAGAGGTTTCATGATTAAGCTAATGTGTTCCTAGGACCTTCATAGTGTGCATGAGTTATGAGACAAGCATTAGTATATTATTCCTTGACTAGGTGTGATTTAGTAACCACTACAGGAAAATAAAAGCCAAAAAAGTAAGAGGTTGAGCCAGTGCTTTTTCCCATTTGGTCTCTTAGAAAGTAGGTCTTCAAATAATAGCCATAGTGCTGCAGGAACCAACACTGACAATTAAATGATATTCCCTTTCTGAATAGAAATATGTGGTGCTCTCACCAGTGCTGTTTGTCTAATGACATGGAAAATTAAGTTTTTTAACCACTTGATATCATTTAATGATGGCCTTTTCACAGCAGAAGGGCATTGATCTAGCTAGAGAAATGGGAAAGAATGGCAAGGAATGCCAGGGTAGAGAGGAACAACACCATTTCTACAGTGAAAAGAGAACTTTTTAATAGTTTAAACAGTAAAAAATGTTTGAAACCTGAGCTGTTTGTCATTAAAAACAAAACGAAAGGGAGAAAGAGAGTCCATAATACCACCATGAACAACATCAAGTTAAATCTACAAATGCCTTTCCAGCCCATGCTCTGGCCCATGATTTTCTGGGAGTGCTTCCCAAAAGCTTTTCCTTTGGCTGCAAGCACCTTCCCAGTTTTATTGGTGTCCAGTGTTTCCTCAGTGATTGTGTCCACCGTGTCACTGTGGTTGACCTGTATGAATGTCTACTGGGATTTTGGCTCCACTCAGTTTGACCACTTTCCTGCCTGGCTAGGCCAGCCTTGGTCAGAAAGCCACCACGCTTTCTGGTCTGTAGGTCAAAGTGGGTGGCAATATCCAAGGTGTGTGGGTCAACATGAGCAAACTGGAAGACAGACTGAAGAGTGTGCTCACCTTAACCATGACTGAAATAATAAAAAATTTTGATCTTGTGGAACTGAGGTTGTTACATTATGAAAGATACATACTAATGTACTGTTACTGGTGTTTAATATAAACGATTTTTTTAACGATGCCTCTTGCCCTTGAACATCGTAGCACATTTCAAGGGGGAGAAAGGGGTGACACAAACCTCCAGCAGCCTCCCAGCACTTCACACAGTATGGGGGAGGTGGGGGTGGCAGCTCCCTCGTTCCCCATCCATGGGGCACTCCTCGCTCCCCCCGCACCCCGGTCTCCGCCGCCAACGGCTCCAGGCAAGGGAGTGGGGGGGCTGCAGGGTCCCAGTTCCCCAAAGCACATTTGGGCCAGAGCGGGGATGTCACCTCCGGAGGGAGGATGGAGTCACCCCACCCTGTAACACACGGGCTCAGGCGGGTGGGGGGCGCCGGCGGGAGCTGGAGGTCACAGCGCTGCCCCCGGGAGCCTCGGCCCCACCAGGCGCCGGGGCTGCCGGCAGCCAAGCAGCCGGGCTGGAAGGCAGCTCGGGGCAGGCGCCTGGGGGCAGCGCCAGCGGGACGGGTCTCCTCAGGGAAAGGAAAGCCCGGTCAGCCGGGGCTCTGAGGCAGCGCAAACGCCTCCTGCGCTCCCGGGTAATCTGGGGAGGGCCAAAGAGTCCCATGGGATGTTTGGGGAGCGGAGCGATGTCCCTGTCCCGAGCCATATAGCCCTCGTCTTCCCGGCAAGCAGGCCCGCCCTGGGCGGGCAACCCAGGCATCCGCGTCGCTGTGGGTTTGTTATTCTGCTTTAAAATGCAAAGGCTCGCTGCATGATTGGCTTTCTGTTTACAAGTGCAGATGGGGAGAAAGCTCACGTTTTCTTTCTCCGTGTGGTTTCCCCGCCTTGGAAGCTGCAAGGGCCATCCAAGGATGGAAAAGGGGGAAAGAGGACTTCCCAGATTCAGCATTCATCAGATTTACCCTGTCATTGCACTACAAGGTGCAGCGTATGTCGAACATTACGAGCACGGGTCCATGCAAATGACACAGGAATGAAAGAGCCCTGGCAAGAATAAATCTGTCGATGTACAGATGTTCCCTATTAACGTTACTGTTCAGCCTTGGTGGTTACGGTGGGAAGACACCGGATTAAAAATTCCCATTGCCACCCCACCTCTCCTGTACCTTTCTCCCCACACCTCTTTGTCTTCGCTTAATTAGGTAGGATATAATATTCTCTTTTTCTCCTCCTCTGTCTTATTGAGACGTCTGCCCAGGCTTACGCCTTGAAACAGGAATGATATTGATTCCTCCTCCCCCTTCTGTCAATCCCGATTTGTCCCTTTTCCTGCTGAACAAACAATTAAGTAAAGAAAGTACGGACGGCGCTGTAGAACTTGGCGCACGGCAGGGCCCCGCGGGGCTGCGCGGCCCGGGCGGCGGGCAGGAGCCGGGAGCAGGGTCCGGCGCCTGGGGGTGAGAGAGGGCGGCGGGGGGGCTGCACACCACGAAGGACATTTCAGACCGGGGGCTGGCTGCCAGACTCGGGGCCCTGTAACTTCTCCGCAGGAGAGAGCGGCGGCAGCAGCGGCGAGACCGGGCGGGACGGACGGGCGCAGGAGGACGGGGNGTGCCCGCCGCTGCCCACCCTCCCCCCCTCCGCTGCCCCCCCGGAGGGAGCCCACGGTGTCCGGGTAGCCCCGGTGGGTTGCGCCCAGGGCGGGCGGAGACGGTGGGGCCGGCCCCGGGGGCGCAGC
>VYZX01018544.1:38866-77760 GCA_013401335.1 Brachypteracias leptosomus
GGCCGCGGCGGCCGAGGGGCCTGCGGGAGGGTTCGTCGTGCCCCCCCCGCCGAGACCCAGAAGAGCGGAGCCAGGGAGGGGGCCCGAGGTCCCCCCGTGGCGGGGGCGGCGGGGGCTGAGGGCGGCGGCGCGGTGTCTCTTGCAGAACAGTTTGGAGGCGAAGGACGGCAGCGGGTCTGCGCATGCGGGCATCGCCCCGGCGGCTGCCTACTACCCCTACGATCACACCCTCAGCCAGTACCAGTACGACAGGTAAGCGCCCACACCACCCCCCAGCAGCGCTCGCTGCCCACCCCCGCCTGCGGTCCCCTCCCCTTCCCTCCCGCCCCGCTGCGGGGCCGAGGTGCAGACCTGCCTCCTCGCCGCCCCAGCATCTCCCTCCTGGCCCCGGCGATGCCGCCGCCCCTTCCCCACAGAAGCGTCCCCCTCCTGCAGGCACACAGACACGGGGTCCTCTGCCCCCCTGGACGGGCGCCGGGGGGACGGGCGCCGGGGGGGCGGCCCCTCTCCACGGGGCGGTAATTATCTTTCCCTGCGCGGAGTCAGGCTCAGGCTCCTGGGCAGCTCCGGTATGTTTATTAGTTTCAAAACAGCGCAAAACCACTTACACACGGTTTCAAGCTCTGAGGCCCATTGGGCGCCGGTGACCTTTCCTGGAGGATGTGCATTAAATATTCAGTCGCAGCCCAGTGTCATCTGCGTTAGGTTTCTACAATTTCAGGAACAAAAGGGTAGGAGAGATTACTAATAAAAGGGGTAAGAGGAAATATATTTCTATTAACAGTTACACCCTGGGGTCACCCAGATGTATTCTGTCTGGGGAGGACTGATCAAACAACAAGAAAGTGACATTTCTGTGTGTTTGCAAGCTGCTAGGATTTCCCTGCTACCCGAAATGTTGACATTGACTACACCGCGAATAAAAGCAGGCGCTTTCTTCCCTCTGTCCGCCACCACCACCGCGGCACAGCAGGGATTTGCATTGCCCGGTGCTGGCAGCCGAACCTTTCCTCCTTGCTTTCTCCCTCGGCCTGAACTCTAGAGGCAGGTCACCCTCTTAAAACTGAGCTGTCCTCGCCCATCTGCCCCTTCTTTGGTCCAGCCACCTCCCAGGGACGGGGAGCCGGGAGGGTATCGCAGGCAAGCAGCCGGTGCCGGGGCCTTGGGATCCCGGGTCGGGCAGATCCGCGGGGGCGAGGGCTCCGTGTCACACCGCGGGGCTCCCCTATGCCCGCAGGTACGGCACGATGGACGGCGGGACGCGGAGGAAAAACGCCACCCGGGAGACGACCAGCACGCTGAAGGCCTGGCTGCAGGAACACCGCAAGAACCCCTACCCCACCAAGGGCGAGAAGATCATGCTGGCCATCATCACCAAGATGACCCTCACCCAGGTCTCCACCTGGTTCGCTAACGCCCGCCGGCGGCTCAAGAAGGAGAACAAGATGACCTGGCCCCCGCGGAACAAGTGTTCGGACGAGAAGCGGCCCTACGAGGAAGAGGAGGAGGAGGAGGAGGACGGCTCGCAGGAAGAGGCGATGAAGAGCGGGAAAGCAGAGGGTATCCTGCTAAAAACAGGCACTTAGCGGTTCGGCCGCGGGGGCTCGGCCGCCAGCTCGCCCCCGGGGCGGGCCCCGCTCGTGGGGGCGGCCGTGGGGCCGCGCAGTGCTGCCAGTGACCCTGTCTTGTTTTTGCTGTCCCTTCCCCCACCCCGCAGAGCCCACGGGCAAGGAGGAGAAAGAGCTGGAGCTCAGCGACCTGGAGGACTTGGACGCCGCCGAGTCGGAGAGCTCGGAGTGCGAGCTGAGGCGGCCCTTCCCGCACCCGCTCCCGGTCCCAGTCCCGCACCCCCCGCGGGCCGCCGAGCCCCCAGCCAAGATGCCGCCGGCAGCCGTCGCCGGGGAGGAGGAGGAGGAGGAGGCGGTAGCGGAGCGGGCGCGGAGCTGCCTGAAGACGGCGGCGGAGGAGTGCGGACCCGACCTGCTCGGCGCCCGGCAGCGCGGCTGCGAGTCCAAAATGTGCTTCCAGCAGGGGCAGCAGCTGCTGGAGGCGAAGCCCCGGATTTGGTCCCTGGCACACACTGCCACTTCCCTCAACCAGGCCGAGTACCCCTCCTGCATGCTGAAGCGGCCGGGGGGCTCGGCCGCCGCCGCCGTCTCCGCCCCGGTCAGTGTCATCGACAGGCACCAGGATTCGCCGGTCACCAACCTCAGGAACTGGGTGGACGGGGTGTTCCACGACCCCCTGTTCAGGCACAGTACTTTGAACCAAGCCCTGAGCAACACGACAGTTTCCTGGGCTACCACCAAAGGAGCCATTCTGGAAACGGGCGCCTTGGGACGCGCGGTGGGGAACGGCGCCAACGTGCTCAAGGGGCAGCTCTCAAACTTGGCCCACCATGACTCAAACAAAGAGTTTCTGGCATTTCCCAAATCAGGAAGCAAAATGTTTTGTTCCTAACAGGCCCGCCGAGGGGCGAAGGACTTTACAACGCTTGAAGAGTCAGCTACACTGAAAAGAGACTTGCGAGAGTTTAAATTTAAATATAAAAATTTTTTTTTCCTTTTTTTTTTTAAAAAAAAAGAAACAACAACCGAAACGAGGATTTAAAGTTCAGATTGCTCAGTTCAACGGACAGACTTTGCTCATTGCTGTCCTGAAGAATTTCTCCTGGCTGCGACTTTAAGGGATCAATGTCATGAAAGTTATTTAATTCCATGTCCAAAAAGCACGTACTATAGCATAGACTTACTTAAAAAGTTTACATCAGAAAGTTTACAAACGGGAAATTTTAATTCAGATTTAATTTAAGGCATGCCGACATTAGTTATAAAGACTTTTCGAGAGTTTTTCCTCCTGATTTCCTTGTTAGCATATAACTCACAAACAGCACTTATACTAAGTTTACACCTACTGCACAAATTTATCTTGACAAAAAAAAAAAAAAGATAATATGTTAAAAGGTATGTTCACTCTAATAAATTGTCTGTTTCAGAGGTAACACAAGTGGTGGCGTTTTGCATTGCCCCAAAAACACCTTGGAGTTTTCAAAATTCCCCCTCGCAGCCGGTCCCGGTAATTCCACGGACTGCCAACAGGCTGCCGGCAGAGGGAAGAAGGGGCTCGGCGGAGCGGGACCACGGGAGGACGGATCCTCGGGAGGGTGCTGGGCTCCTCTCCCTGCCTTTCTGGGCCCCCACGGCTCCGCGCTGCGCCCCGGCAGCCGCCCGGGGCGAGGGGCGGCAGTGGGGGCGCCGGGTGCCCGCTGAGGCGAGGCGGGAGCATCTCCTTCCCCATCTCCATCCCCATGCTCATGCCCGCCTCCCCGAGGTGCGGGCAGGCAGGGGTCGCCCCCAAAGGGCCGGGCTCGGCCGCGGCGTCGCCGCCACCGTGTGCGGAGCAATTGATTCACATGGAAAATGGGATCTTTTAAAGAACTGTTTTAGCTTTCCAGCTCCTCTGCCAGCGTGGAGAGTCGCTGATCCTCCATGAATATTTCAGCACTTCAGGACAGATGCTTTACCGTTTTGACATTAAATAGAGTGCAGCCAACAAAAAGAGAGAGGCAGAAAGAGCCCTCTCGACGTGTGATTCAGGAGCACTCGCGGCCAATTAACCACTTAGGTAACAGGCGTTTAAAAGATTTCCCTTCCTTCTCGGGAACGGGAACAAACTTTACCCATCCCCGGACCGGGAGAGAGGGAGAACTGCTGGAAAAGAAACAGCGAGGCAATAGCAGACCCCAGCTTACCCAGACCGGCCTAAACCCCCTGAGCAGCGGAACTCAGCGCTGCGGGGGAAAACCGAGACATCCCGAAGGACCAAGTTGACACAGGACAAGCAGGAGAGCCTTTCTTGCCTCCCAGCTTCCTCGNAATATATAAATTCTTTATATAAATATAAAAAGGCAACAATAAAAGCAACTGAGACAGCACCCAGCCAAAATACAACATAATCCAGCCCGCAAAGTTTCGAGCGAGACCTGTTAGTGCAAGGACTGAATAAAGGAATCCGGGTGCAGAGATCAGATCAAGCCCTTCCCCTCTCTGCGAGCAGCCATAATTGGATTGTATCCAGTCATATTCCCTGTCATTGTATTGACTTTCGCTCTCTTGGATGATATTATCGAGATCACTGAACCCCTCTGCTGATCTGGCTGTCAAAAGGCTCAGACAGGAGCCCCCGGCCTGGAAAACGTGCATCAGCCAAGATAATTTGAAGTGAAATTTTCATTTTGACAGTAAACCCCTCAATTTCTAAAGGCTCTGCACCCGGAGAGCTCGGTGGCAGGGGGAGGCTTTACAGAAAGCCCACGTCTTAAACTGAAAAGGGCAAAAGAACTCGAATTAGTTGTAATAGATAAAAGGGCAAAAATAAAGAGTCAAGGGTACTTGACAGTAATAGCGAAAGTGGAGTCTCCGGGGAGCCGCGATCTCAGCTAAAGGCTGGGCCGGCAGGAATTTTAATGCAGCCGGGGCGGCCGGAGAGCTTTGCTTCTGAAACCCTTTAGACAAAGCAAATTATTTTCAGCCAAACTAAGGAGCTGGGGGTGAAGGAGGCGAGAAAGGGAGGAAAGGCGAATGTTTAGGCTGCCCTCAAACTATTGGCAGAGGGAAGCGGAATGGAGGGGAAGAGCCCACTGCCTGCTGCGACGGCAATCGTAAAGCCAGGAGGTTTGTGAGGGGAAGCCTCGCTGTGTGTGCATGGACAGGGTGGAGTGACCCCGACTCCCCCGGTGGGCTTCGGCTGCCGTGCCACAGAGGATCTGTGGGGTAGGAGGGGACTTCATTTGCTCCCAACACAGCGATAGCCGAATGCATGTGTTTGTGCAAGCAGAGGACTCCTCCGCTGAGCAGCCAAAAACCTCCCTCAGCCCTGGACGTGCCCTGAGCTCTGCGCAGCGCCGAGCACCCGCTCGCCGTACTGGGCAGGCGTGTGAGAGAGAGGTTACACCGCACGCGATTATCAATCATTCCTGTGCCTCGGTCAGTTCGGCATTTGGAAGGCAACTCCTCCCCCCCGCCCCAGGACTTTAAATGAAAGTGATAACACAGTGGGCAAAACCCAGGCGCGCTGAAACATCAGGAGCCAAAAGAAAAGCGGACCAATCCTTTATCCCTTCATTCTCGTGTCATTGTCGTTATAAAACAAGTTTGAGTAAGTTTACGTCTGTTATATAACACGCCCAGATCCCTCTGGACCACGGCACTGGCCATGCATCAGCCCTGGTAGGTACGCGTGTGCCCTCACACACATCAACACATTACTCATCCTGAGATGAGACTGTATAAATTATGGGGGAGGGAAAATAGTTCCTTGCTTTGGTACACGAGCCCTGTCTCTGGATCAGCCGTCAAATGCAGTGGTCTTTCAAAAGCGTTGTGTTTGTTTTGTTTCTTTCTTTTTTCTTTTTTAAGTATGAACAAAAGAGTGTGAGAAATTAATTTTGCCATTTGATTCAATAGCACAAGTCAAAGATCAGGTTCAGCTGCTTCAGAGGAGGCTACGGGGCTGAAAGGGAAAGCTCGTATGGCTGTAGAAAGCAGAAATATAAAGCAGACTGGGAAAGAAAGGGCGGGGGGGAATCGTAGTGAAACGGCTTGAAACTGAGAGACTCTAAATCATTCAGCCATGGCAAATTCAAACACACAAAGGAGGGGATGCTAAATTAACAGTGCTTTTTACATAGAGCCCAAATAAAACTGTAATCAGCGACGCGTTACTTTTCATTAAGCGAGTTTGACAGCAGCATATTCAGCCTCGACAAGGGAACAGGAGCGAAGAAATATACGGCTCTCCCAGCCCGAGTCATAAGATAATTCCTTAAGCTCCATTAACAACTCTTAGCCGCAGGAAATGGGCTCCCTGAAAACATCTCCAAATCTAAAAGCTTTATCGACCTCTCAAACCTCTGCTGATGGTTCTATTTTTTTTAAAAAACTTAGAGGCGAGACGTCCAGCAAGGTAATAGACTTTGACACAACACCTTCTTAACTAGAGAGAGAGAGGCAGGGAAAACGAGACCTTAAATGATATTTAAAAGGCAGCCAATTAAGATTTAAAATGATTGTCTCCTGAGATTATGCACGCGATTTATGTCATCTACTTTTTTTCCCAGGCATGCATGCAAAATTGCAATGGGGCATATTGCCTGTTCCTTAAATAATAATAATAATAGTAGAAACAGTAGCAATTAACAATCTGTTAACAATCTGTAACTACCTCACATAACTGTAAATGCTAAAGTAGGGAAGGGCTGGTGTTCAGGTAACCTGATTATAGAGCACCTTGCAGCAGCCGCCTTATTTATAGGTGCCTAATTAAAAGACAGAGAAATGAAATGATGCACACATTTTTCTATTAATGTTTAGGAGCATATTTCTTTTTATCCTGAGTGCATATTTGACTATTAAAGTTTCATAACTGGTTCATAGTCACAGCACCCAGTGTAGCAGCTCCTTCCCATCAGCCACATGAAGAAAGGTGTCCAAGAAGACTTTCTCTTGGCAAGACTTTGAACACTGTGTATTTCAAAGATTTAATGGTTCGAAAGGAGACTCTGACTTACTATAGTCTTTTTGATATACATTTACCTTTTCCATTTAAATCTGACCTTCAAATAATGTGAAGGCCTGAGTGTGTAAAAGTATATGCAGCTAAATGTCAAGAAAAGAGTTAATGCTCACATCGTACTGTTTCATGCAGCAATCCTTGAAAATGCAAGAAAATATTATAACTCACTGATTTTGTGGTGGATCAGAAACTGTTTCAATGAGTGTGATTTGTAGATGAATGAGGAAGAAGAAGGTCATTCAAACACCACTGTTTTGGCCAAAGTGTTTAGGTCACCCCTTAGATGAAGCTAGTACTGGCTACAAAGCCATGAGCTTGGGTCTGAGTCTTGTGTCTCTTGAGATCTGTGCATGTAACCTTGTACATTAAAAAATGAAGAATGGAGGGATATTAATGACCAAATGATATATTTTTACTTGCCTGATAAAAATTGTAATAATTGTGTTTCCCCTTAAAGAGGAAGCTATTTTAAATGGAATAGCTAATGGCCAAAACAGATCCTGAAAGTGTGACATCTGGCATGTTTTAACTCACATTTACTGTCAAAGAGGCTGTGAGGTGTTTAGGATTCTTCATACTCCTTGAGAAATGGCATCACTGCAGAAAATAATTCCAGATTTGTAGGCCCCCAAAAAAGCAGTTTTAACATCCACACCAACTACATGGGTCTGCAGACAGTTTAATACACAAGCCAACAACCTCCCATACCATATGACTATATAGCAAAACCTTAATTTCGCTGAGAACTTGAAGATGCATTTAACATAACCTGAAGGACCAAGGGAAGAGGAAACACTTGGGAGCAATTCAAAAGCAAAAGATGATAATTGCTTCCCAGTGTCTTCCCACCCCATTGAGAAATGGAACTGGGTTCAGTGAGGAAAGAAAGAAACCTCCATGTGACCTAGAGAGAGTGCAGATATACAAACCCCGCTGGTATCCTGCTTTCCACAGTGGGGAACGTGGTCCAGGCATGGGAACTGCAATTAACCTACTTACAAGGCTCAAGAGCTATTTCTTGTCCATCCCAGCTTAAGGAGAGCAGGAAAGTGAAGGAAATATCTTGAAGGAAAGTGTTCTCTTAATGTTCTCTTTTTCCTGACACAAATACATGAAAAAATTATTTTTCTCATTGATTTGGCCAGATGAAAATGAGGGCATAAAAATCTTTTTCTTCTTAATTTTACTTCTATTTCCTTTCTCCAAATCAGCATGTCATTATTTAAATTTTGAAATGGATGGATTTCAGTTGCAGTTGGTGAGTATTTTGCCAGTGGTTTCCATGGGATCATAATCAGGCCATTTTTCAAAGAATACCTCAGAAATTCTTGCTCAAATACTGCTAAGGATGACGGTGGCGATGAAATGGAACTGAGGAAACACCTCCCTCCAGCATTATTTCTTTGATGTATATGACTCCTATCGAATGCCAAAAATCAAACAATTAAAAAAAAATGTACTTGAGGTCTCATAAAATACTTTCCTCCATGCATTCTATTGTGAAACAGGATTAAAACATTTGCTAGAAAATAGAACAAAGCCGAATAACCAGCACTTTAACTATGTCCTTAGGAAGGAGCATATGGTACATTAAAGGCTGATGAGTCTTTTAAAGCTTTGTCCTCTATCATGGTATCTATCGATACTAGATCTATAATCTGACAAGTCTGTCAGAGTAAATTCTGTTGTCCTCAGTCTGAAGGTGTTCAGCTAACTAACAGGTTCATTACATTAATATTTTTGCCAGGGAGAAAATTATTCAAAAGGTAGGATAGTCCTTAGGGAATGAGTTGAAGTGGAACACTTCCAGGGTAGACGAAGTGTCCATGAAATGAGTAAAGGGTGGAGTGCTTGGGAATCCTTTCTGAGCAGGGTTCTTCCTCCTTTCCTTCTGTGAACAGGAAAAATGGCCAGCCAGGCCCTTAGAGAAGGTATATAAAACATGGCATAATGTTTTTCCTTCTGGCTTGGTTAGGTTACAGCACACAAACTAGAGTGCTGTATGTGATAGCGATGTCATCTGACATCAGTTGTTGGTAGCCATGTGAATAGAAAGCTTTGGTTTTGAGGCTTCATGCCATTAGGTTGCCCTCTTTCTGAACACACCATCATCTTCTCACTGACCCTGTAGCACAAATGGCTGACGCATATTAAACAGAGGAGGTAGAAGCTGGGAGCTGTTGCTGTCACTGCAAGTAAAGGTGACGTAACATTTAGTTCACTGTCACATCTGTGATCAGGTACAGACTACATTATTTTTTTGAGTCTTATTTGCCACAAAGTCTAGTGTACACAATTTCATTCTTTGGTTACAGGCTTCACAGAGAAACAAGGGAACACCCGCTCACTTAAAGGAGCAATCTCATAATGTTACAGGTAAAAGTAAATCAGACTCCAACCAGACTGGACAGTGTTGTAGTTAGTTTACCACAGGTTTAGCCCACACTAGCTGAAATAAACAATAACTAAAAAAGTAAGGTATTCATGTCGATTTTACTGGGGAAGTAAGGTGGGAAAGTCCCACTATGACAGAAGACTCACTGGAAATAAAGAAGCAGGGGACAGGAGGTTTTTGTGATAGGAATTGAAGCTTTTTATGAAGTCCATGCACTGACCCAGTGCTGATTTCTGCCTTCATTTGCACTAGTTTTATCCAACTAGAGCTCAAATAAACTTCATTAGAGCTTCTCCGTATTTACGATACCATATCAGACAGCAGGAAGGATCCTTGTCCATGAAGCTGACTTTGGTAAACCCTCTGCTGACACAGCTGCTGCATGTAAACCTGGGGTTTAGCAACACTTGCATAGTACGTGAAGGAATCTCATGCTATGTAACTAGTTTAGATGAAGGATTTTAGTCACATAAAAACAGGCCAGTTCAAATTATGTTACTTCTGTATTAAATTGAAGCAAAAGGAATCAACAAATGTGAAAGCCAAAAGTCAGATTCCTAAACTTATTGCCAGGTTTACCTTCAAACATTTCCAATAAGCCTCTTTTCTCTGACAGCAACACAGGAGAGGAAAACATCAAGAGTTTTCTTCTCATCTTCCCATCTGGAGGAAGGCCAAGATTCTGCTGATTGACAGATCTGTGAAGGAAAGAAGGACATGAGCTCTTCTCCCATCTGCTGTCACACAACCAAGACAATAAAAAGTTTTCAGATGCAACTATTCTCTTGCTATGTACAGATCTTTGCTGGTGCTCTTTCTTTGCCTGAATTTTATTTTCTAGGAGAAGTGATGAAAGAGAAAGAAAAATCAGGTAGGAAGAAACATTCTTAACTTGAACCAGGAGTCACAGATGCAAGATCATGCCTATCCCTGCGGGCAGGAGGCATTGTCAGCACTGGACTGTATTCTGCAGTTGTGAACAACTGTGTAATACAAAGGTGTTCCTGGAAACAGCCACAACACCTCCATCCTACACATTTCATGAATTTAAACTCTACCAAGATTGTAAAATAAGACTTTTTAATTAAAATGAAGGACCTAAGGAACTCAAATTGCAATGCACCACAAAAAGAGGAAGAAATAGCATCAATTTTGCAAGCTGACTGAAGAGTAAGGAATTTACCATAAGAAAACACTCAAGTGATTCTAAGAAATAAGCCCTGTTCTGTAGTAAAAGCAAAACAAAAGGACATGAACACCAAATCCTGATCCCAAATTATGCATGAACAAGATGCACAAACCAAGCCTGAATTTTCCTCTAATACACAGTCACATTTTCCTGCCGTCAATCTGTTACAAAAGAAGGTGAAAAGCAAGCAAGCAAACAAACAAGAGAGAAACTGAGTTACATGTTAGAAAAATAGAATTTCATAGTTGTTAGTAGTGACCGATAGAAGAAGGAGATTGCACACATATAGTAAGAGTAGAGTGTAAGCAAACACAATAAACAAATAATGCTGCAGTCTCTTGAAGCATGGCCGTCAGTGCTGCCTGCAAACACCAAATTCCTGCTTTTGGAAAGGCTTTAATTAGCTATGCATAGACAATTCCCATGTCATCCTTTTCCAATTAATAACAGCCAAACAAATAGGCTTGATGTGGTATGTGCATAGCAGTACCATAGAACTAATTTATAGCTGCCGCTAATTCCGAGCTGTAGTTCCTTAATCCTGAAGAGCATCAGTGGGCCAATTATATCACTGAAAGTGCCCAGTTTTTAACCCAGGCAAATTGTATTTTAATACCAGTCTGGAAACCTGAGTCCCAATGCATGGGGAAATCAGTTTACTCACTGTCCTCTCGGACTCTCATCAGGACTGTTTGGGCTGAATTCAAGCCTGGTGCTCTGCCTTCCAGAGTTGATCTCCCTTCTGACTACAGCTAATATTCCAGCCCTTCACAATCAAATACCCCAAGCCCTTCACAACCTAAGGTCAGGCTTGGACCTTGAAGACTGAAGAGGCTTGATACTTCTGAGTGTGAGGGACCCACGGGGAGAGGACAATATGGTGTCTTGAAGTCTTCTCAGTGCCACTCCCAGGACCGCTGGAGAAAGGATGCAGCCCATTCTTGGTCAGTTGTAAGCAACTGCTGACATCACTCTCTCTAATCCCAACAGCAGAACAGATTGTGACAGAGTGGATCAAGGACTTTTATTTTGTGATGTACCATTTATAGGAGAGTGATGAAATGCAATGTTCTGTTCACTAAAAGCATATTCCCAAATTTGATACAAAGTCAGCTGAGCACAGGAGGAGATTCTGCAGACAAAGAAATAACCGTAGCTTGTTGTATCCCAGTGAGTAGCTGCTGTGTGAGGCCGTGTATATGGGAGAGCCACGGGGGTATAGGTGAAGAAGGACTCTTACAAAGATAGCTACAGAGATTCCCATTTTGGGCATACCTCGTTTCAGCTGGTATGCCCCTGAGGTTGTTATTTTTAAGCAGCTGCGACTTTAGATGGCCAGGAGAATGTGACAGGAACTATCATTACAAGACCTTGATTGCTGCTGTCACAGAGGTAGCTGACTGGTAGACATACAGCTCTACAAATAGGACAACGTTAGGAAAAGGATGTAAGGAAGTGTTTTATTTTCATTCTATTGCTTTTAACTACTATAGATTCTTCAGACACTGAGACATAAGGAGACAAGGTTCTCAGCCTCTTGATCCTGATTAATGCTGTACCAGAAGGAAGCAATTTATTAATTGTTTGTGATCTGGAAAAGGATAAGTCCCTGACTTTGCATATGTTACCAAAACTTAGTCAGATAATGCTGTCTTAAAGGCAGACTTTGGCACAGCCCTCACCAGTGAGATTTCCTGAACTAAAGAATGATGTGTGGCCATGATTATTGCATCCAGCTTCAAATAAAGGATACCTCCTTCTTCAAAGCTGGAGCAAAGAGACTGAATCCACTCCACATACAGATTCAAATGTGGGATAAAAATGGAAGATACTTCAGTGTAGCATACCCACATCACCAAATCTTTCTCTGGGAACAATAAGCCCATTAGAGCCATAATTTAAGAAGTAGAGACTGAATATGCTCAGTGACTGCACTCTGCATGGAGAAAATATATGCTTTTAATCAGTAACACATTTTCTATCAGCTTCAACAATGACAGGCGGCCACATGTTCTGGGGATTTGGAAATGGAGTTAACTGCTTTCGACAATTTTGTTACCTTCACTTCAGAGCTGTATCTGCAGCACCCTTCACTGTATGCTGGAGCACTGTAAAGGGTTAAGCAGGTCCTTTATCCTTCTAGATCTGGACCTTAGCGCTTGCATAAATACTATTGTGGAAAAATCTTTGTTCAGTCTAGACTAGGGCATCCCTTCGTTTCTTTGTTTCTCTTCAAGGTCCTGAAGCTTCTGATTCAAGAAAATGGCAATTATGCAAACCATATCTATATGAAAATTGCTTTAAAAGCCCAGAAGTTCAGTGGTTTGTTCCTCTTGAATGCCGATTCCTCCTATCTGTTGTTCTTGCCTGCCAGATCTTGGCCCTGCCATTTTGAAGAGCACAGGAAGAAGTAAGGATCACAGAAGCTGCTCTCTCTCTCAAACTGTGACCCATCATACGTGTATTTTCTTTAAATAACATGGAAAAGGAATTTGCCTAACATATACATACACAAATGCCAATCATGATCTCTATTGTTTAGTGCAGTTCTCCATTATTAAGACTACAGACTAGGAAAGAGGTGAGCTAGTAATTCAGGGTGGGATTGTTATACACTGGGAATGTTGCATGATAAGTAATACACAGCACTTTATATCACCTTATCTAGTTTAAGCAATATCAATTTCCCAATTAACACAGTTATTTCTATTGTTTATATGGAGAGAAAAACATTTGTAGGGTCTCAGATATTTGCATGTACATACCTCGGTAAGTAGAAATAGAGGTGTTTCCACTGGACATACTAAAGCTTCTGAAATTTTTTTTCATTCTTATAAGTATTTGAGCTGCATCTCTAACACCAAAAACTAAATGAATATCAACTAGTTAAGCTTCACATTTTAGCCGTGATATAATTCAGTACATTTCATCTATTTTTAATAAATTTAAGTATGGCATAAGATATAAACTATCTGTATACTTTAATAAATACGGACAGACACATACATTTACAAAGCTTGCTTAAGTAGTCTTCTCATTTTCTTTCAAAGTCCCCAAAGGGTTCAAATGACATATGGCAAGAATTCTTTTAAGGTAATCATATAAGAAAAACTAAGCAGACAGAACTACATGGTTGTTGACTGTAGGATCAAAGATCCCCAGTGAGTTTCTTGTGAACACTGAGTCCACACTGCAATACATGGGGTTTTATTCTTTCTGATCTGTTTTCTCCATTTTGTACAAGATGAGTGCTTTCCATATTAAAGTAAATGTGAAGTATGTGCACACTGAGTGATAAGATTATTGGATTTGAAAATAGAGCTACAGTAAAAATTCCTACCTCCAAGCTTAAGATCAGATATTTAAAAATTATATTTATTTTTGTATTAGCAACTCCTAAAGTTATAACTGGAATGCAATTTGTATTCA
Source organism: Brachypteracias leptosomus (assembly GCA_013401335.1). Lineage (NCBI taxonomy): Eukaryota > Metazoa > Chordata > Aves > Coraciiformes > Brachypteraciidae > Brachypteracias > Brachypteracias leptosomus. The sequence goes on from VYZX01018544.1 coordinate 52,453, forward strand.
GTCACAATAGTTCCACCAGCAAAGGCAAAGACATCAGCTACTTCAACTGAAAGTTGACACTCTCACTTTTCACAGTTGACACAGTTGCTTCTTTTTTTAGATTTCTTTGAGGATATGAAACAATAAAAAAACAGACGGGCTTTTCTGCTGCTATTAATAGTAATTTTTCATTCTTTACTGCCCATGTTTTAATAATTATAACAATTCAGACATAACCATGTTTTTAATGCCTCTAAGAGAGAGAGTATTTACACTAAAAAAGTTTTAAATAGTTCAATTATAATGCAAATAATCAAGAAACCAATAAAACTCACATAATTTTCACAAGATCAATTTTACAGTGGGCTAGTAATACCAGCAGTTCCACTATTATAATTTAAGGGATTGATAATGCGACACTGTGACTAAAATTATTAAAGATTATTTACTTTTTAGACATTTTCATGTTTAAAAGTGAGCCATAGATAGCCTTTCTTTCAAAAGTTTTATTTTCAAATGGAGCATTCAGTAATTGCCTGCAATTTTACTAGGAGTTTTGCTGAGCCCTGCAACACAAGCCCCCACAATGGTGCAGCCATTGGTTGCATTGCCATTTTGATTCTACAGAACAATAATCCTCATTAAAAGGTTTCTTCAAATCCTGGCCCATCTTTTTACAAGCTTGATAAGTGGGATTCCAAGGAACATCCAGAGAAATTCAGGCTTTAGAGAAATTAGCTGGACCTTTATGTATTGTTGATTTTCCACTACACATGTTGTTGGTATTTGACAGTTACACACTCTACATAATTAATTTAGTTCTATTCCCCATAAAGAACATGACCTGATTGTGATTTTCCCAAATTAGATAATTTTTCATAATTATTCATCATATCATTTATGTGAACAAATGTCAGACTATGGTTTTCCTACAAATGCAGAGCTGTATCTTCTGGTATGAATGACTGACCACATAAATCAACTCCTCTGCCCCTTTTCTGGATATCCTTAGCTTTATAAATGTAAGCAAAGCCAAAAAATATTTCTAAGGCTTTGAAATTCGAGGGAAGGCAGAGAGCACTGTTAGCAGAAAAAGGCAGCAGACATAGGAAATTTAGGACAGCTTATGCTTTACCTGTCACTATTTGCAAAATTTTCCTTGTTCAAAAGATTCTGTTTGATTACACTCATAGACAGCAGATTAAACAAATTGTTTTCTTTTGGACACGCTGAAGTCAATGGAAGCACATTATTTTAGATGTTTAAAAATTCAAACTTCTTCACAGTAACTAGAAAGGCAATACGTCTCAATGTAAGCCAAACGAAGCACGTGGCTTACTGCCTGGTCTTAGATTCTTATTTTTAAAACTTCAGCTTTTTTGTTGTGCCTTACAGAGAATTTGTTCCTGCATAAAGAGAAGAGTAGGAAACCCAACTGCAGATAAGTAAAACAACAAGATGTTTCACCTAATCAACTTGAACTCCCTCTATAGCCAGTGTCTTCCTATGGCAGGTCCTCTGATCTCCAGTACCCATGTTGTGTTAGAGGAATCCTACTCAGGGTCTTGCTGTGAATTTAGGCAAGTACTTTTCAGGGCTTTCCTTTTCACTAGCTATTCACTGGCTGTTATGTCATTCTAACACATTGGTCATGGTTTTGTACCTGACAGAATGCAGGTCTGTTTACTTGGCTCTTTTTAATAACATCCTGAAGGAAGTCCCAGGAGCTGACCTCTACACGAACAGGAGACCTCACCAGCGTTTGTTGACACAGAAGCTTTGTCTAAACTAAGGAACAGACTTGTATCTTCTCTCTCCCAGTCCTAGTTCCTGATTAGCCACAGTAAAGGATTGCTGCAGCAGATCTTGATTGCCTCCTTGCACGTTCAGGTTGCCTTCAAGTGCAGAACAGGGTGCACGGAAGAAATGTTGATTACTGGAGATTTGTCTTAGCATTCAGGCAAGAGCAGGTGCTATGGTACCCTAACCTGGGGTCCAGAACACAGGACCCATGGGTAATTCAGCCATCTGGAGCTTCCTCTCAGCAGTTTCAGCAGCACTGTCAAACTTCCCTTAGCCTGAACACAGAGCTCTCAGCATTGGTTCAGAAAAAATGCTTGAATATGAAATAATCTGGACCACAAAGGCCTCTTCTCTGTCTCTCCTCTTTGTTGAGCTGGTTTGTGTCTTTTGATCTGAACTTTCCACGAAAAAATAGCTAAAAGGGAACAGCATTAATCTTCATAAGTAAAGCTGGGAGCTAAATATCCCCCACACCCATTGAAATAAAGGAGACATTGCTAACATACCTCTCCATTCTGCAAGGCTTGCTATCACCACCATGCAGACCTAACTGGCATGCTGCTACTTCTTCCCTTTCCTCTTAGCTCACAACTGCCGTCACTGCTCAGGCTGGGTGATACAGTCTTTGCTTTGATACAGCACAAAAGGCTTCAAAGTGGAACATGCCACAGAATTAGGAAGGATGGATTGGTTTGCTTCCATGCATCATGATCTTCTCCTTCTTCCCCCTTCCTCTTGCCTCTTAGCACTCACCCTCATTCAGCACTGGCATGATTCCCACTAGCCCTGCTGTTGTTCTTTCTTCCTCTCTCAGTCTCTCATGATTACTATTCTGCATGCTCCTATACCTAAAGAACCTTCCCTGCCTCAGCCACATTTCCTTTTTTTTTCTTTTTTCACTCAAATTCCATTAATCCATAACAGTAGTAGCTGTAAATAGCCCCCAAAAGCTCCAAGTGGCTTCTCAGACATGTCTATTTCCTTAAATGGCCCTGCAATAAGGAAGAAAAAAAATTATATTTTTTATATACATATCTATCCTGCTCACCACCTGATGAAAAGGGATGTTTTGAACTTGACAGAAGGACAGATGAAGGCAAGCAGTGATAAGTGGGAAAACCTGCAATCAGCTCAGGAGTAGCCATGTCTTAGGGACATGGTTTAGCAGCAGACTTGGGAGAGTAGAATTAGGGTTGGACTAGATTACCTTAAGGCTCTTTTCCAATCTAAATGATTCTATGTTGTCTTGTGATAACTTCATGTCTCCTACTCCTCCAGAGTGTGTGAACAGCCATCCACTGCTGTTTATTGTCCACAGGCTGCATTTGATCTGCACAGATCTGCACACTGGGAGACTGGCTGGAGCTTGCTGTGGGATCTCTGAATGTGATGAGATCACTTCACTGATCTCTTAGACTTAGACTTGCCTCTTAAGTAAAAAGGTCTGGTGTGTTGACTGCCTAGTATCTCCTTGAAATGTAAGGTGGGATCAGCTCAAAAGGAACATAAGTTAGCTGAATTCTGGAGAGTAATGAACAAAATCAGAGATCTGGCCAAAAGCTGTACCAGGACTGAGCAAGAATCACTACCACGGATTTTCACTTTGCAAACCAGGATGTTGCAGGAACCCCAGAGCAGAAACAGTGAGAGGAAGACTCCAACAATGGATCATTGTACACTAAGACTTGCAAAGCTGGCAAAAATATCTGCTGTCAGAGAAGCCTGAAACTATAGCTCATTGGCCACTGGGAAAAACAGCTCCATTGCTCTTCAGGTGAATGGTCACTGCACAGGAGGGCTGTGATGTATCTGTCTTGAGCACCTTACCTAATCGCTTTGACCACTCTGTTTAAGCAGCAGTGCTGTTATTCTGAATGGCTAATGCCAGGAAGAGCTTAAGTTCAGACATAGTCTAGGATTTTACTTAAAACAAGGATTGAGCCCATCACCATCCTTCAGGTGCAACAGAAGGAGCAGCCAAACCTTGGTTAGGCAGTAAAAGGACAAGAAGCAGGGACCATGCTGCCCCAGACTCTTCTCTCAGTTGTGCAGGGGGATAGAAGCATTGTCCTAACTCAGCTTTTCTGTGGGTCAAAGTACAGAGGCAAAGGGTGCTCCTGCATGAGCCAATGTAGGCCACTAAACCAGCAGAAAAGTAACTCATAAAAAAAAAAAAAAAAAAAAAAAAAAAAAAAAAGTTTTTGGTTAGTTTCCCAAAACAGTGTATTTTGGTTTTATGACAATAGCAATAGGGTCTATAATGCAGTTTCAGCTGTCTACCAAAGCTGACTTTGCCTGAAGGGAACTTAAAATGAAACATGTACATCTTTTTTTTTTTTAAAAAAAGGGTCTTTNCAGAGTTTTTTGCTATTTTAGTGACCTGATGTGAATCAGCAAAGGGATGAAGAAGTGCAAGAGCAGGCAGAGTTCTGCAGCTGGAGTGGACACAAGGAGGAAGGAGCAGGGGAAGGGGGATAGGAAGCAGGGATGAGGCATATGAAATTTCCTCCTTTTGTCTGCAATAAGACATTATGGGCTCAACTGCTTGTGCAACTGCAGCCTGGGGGTGAAGTTATACACACATTTCAAGCTGATAGGATTGTTCACTGATGACAGAAGAAGGAAGTCCTCCCAGCTCCAAGGTCCCACCAGCTTTGCCAGATCCTGTCACACAGTTGCTTGTAACCTATCTCTCCACTCCTCCTTTCCTGCAGATTTTCTTGTGGAAGACTCATTTTCAGAAATCAGAAAGAATGCATTTAATAACAGAGACTTTCAGAAAAGGGGTTTTGTGAAGGGGGTAAACTTGTTCACCCAGGATTAGTAATGACTTAATAATTCTGCCTTGTTTGCTTTGCAAGGAACAGACACATTGAGAGAGGATGACCAATAAAGGAATATGTATGGGAGTCAGCAGGAAACAGGAAACCATCACTGATAAAAGCAAAAGAAGGTATACTGGTTTTGTAATTTCAGTAGAGGCAGGGACCTCACAGTGATGATGCAAGAGGAGAATCATACAAACTTCGTCAAGCTCCTTAGCACATCTTTTTGTTTGCCTTTAAATTTGGGTCTCATTTTTGCAGTTTGGATATCTGTCTACCTTTCACTGCTTTGCAAAAGTCTTTATGGTGTAAATCTGAAAAGCGAAGAAGCATCAGAAACATGTGTTCTGCTCCTACAAGATGCAGTCCACGGCTTGTTCCTGGTACTGGGCCAGACTCACTGATGCCACCAAGTTCCCAGGGCAGTCAGGAAGCTCGTTATAGTTTCCTGGTTATCTGAGTCAGCTGCTGCAATGTATATATACCAGATGACAATCACCCCACAAGGGACTGTTCCCCTGGCTAAGAATAGCTGGAGCAGTGAAAAGAGGGGACTATAAGGGAGGAAAGCTGTCCCAGTGTCTGCACTGAATGGACCAGGTTGCAGCTTGTAGAGCTTTATCATAATTAATAACAAAAGTGATAGGGCTGACAGACTTGTAATCTTGGCAGCCCTTCAGCATCTGATCAGCCTCATTTGGTATCTTTAAGTAACCCAGATCTAAAGTACTAGAGCAATCAGGCTTCTGTCAGAGGCAAAAGAGGGTGTTTCTGAGTCTGATCAGAAAAAAAAGTTTGGCTTCTTGGAATGACGCCAACTAAACCCACCAACTTCTGAGTATGAAGAACCCACCACACCCTCAGGTATGAGCTCAAAAGAAAGGCTTGCATTGTACCATCGAGACCCTTGAAAAAACCACTCCCTTCCCAAGACACAGGGGACAGAGCTTAGGGACTTCTGCCCATACAGGAGCATTCCTGCTCACAACTCTCCCCAGCACTGGCAACACCTTCTCCCTTACCAGCTGGGTGGCACAGTGCCCAGCCAGCACAGGCCACCCCATGGCAGTGGGAGATACCTGCTCCTCCTCCCACCAGATCTGATACTTTTGCTTTTTCTCTGTTTCAGTCAGGAGTAGCTGTTAAAAAGTTTTAACTTTATTTTATTTAAATACCTGAAGCAAATACATGTTTGTGTTCAAGAAGATTTTTGATAAGGTTCTCCTACTTCTTCTTGATCTCTTTTTCTCGTGTAATTTAGCTCAGTAGAACAATATGCACCATATTCAACTCTTTGAGGCATACAGACAAATACTTCTAAGCCCTCTATACTTTAGACAGTACAAATGGTAATGCTTAGTCTCTAGTGACAACTGTCATTTGGGTATCTGGGCAAGACAAACCAAACTGTCAAAAGGCAGTTAGAAATGGCAAACTTCCACCTTCTGATTTTGCATTTACTAAAATAGGTTTGCATGGTTGAAGTCTACTCTAAGCCCTAATTTAATTATGTAATTGTTGTGTGACATGAAAAAACTCATTTTCTTCTTTACCATTCTCAAGTTACTGGAGGATACACAAATATGGCAAGGCCATCTCTCTCACTTTTCTTTCCATTGAAGTACAATTATTGTGTTACACCAGTAGTATTAGCTATGCATTATTTTTACACATGGCTATACATGTTCTATACTGTCCAAAGTTACAGTGCCTATTCTGAAGAAATTTATGCCTTGTTACAATGTATTCTTACAGAATTACTTGTGAAACCCGTAATGAGGCTCTTAGGGAACAAAATAAGCATTTTGTAACACACATTTTCACTAGAGAGGAGTTGTTCTTTACAAAACACACAAGGAGGTCTGAGTAAAGACTGTGGCAAATAAGAAAAACAGGTACAATCTCCCTTGAAAGATGGAAATCTTTACCTCTGAGTGTGGATTCAGGCCTGTGGCCATTTGTAAGCCTTTAGGCAGGAGTTATGGTCTGGGTTATGAAGCCAGTCATCCCAGAAACCTGGACTGGTCTTCCAGCATTAAAGTCTGAAAATGTAAGTGCAAATATGTCCTTGTATATGTATTTGAAGTTGGAAATCTGTTTTTCTTCACATATCCTGAAAAGACCCATTTGTATCCAAAAGCAGTAGTAACAGATAATCCAGGTTCCAGTTTTATGGAAACATTATGACTCGTGTCTTTGTACGTATATGGCACATGGATACTATATTAAACATCTTCAGTAATTTAGGCATGAAACAACATACTTTCTGCTCCTTTGAAATAGTAGTGATTCTTTGTATTTTTCAACCCTGTTCTGATTTGAAGGCAAAAAGTTCTTGTTTTCCTCTTGTTAGCAATCAGCTACACTGCTCAATTTGTATCCACTCGCCAAAGTTAATATTTGTGCCTAACATGATCATTGGGCTATCATATAAATAGACTGCCACAGCTGTTCCTCAGAAAAGCATGAAGACTGTGGGGAACATCTGCCAACCTATTGCTACTTCTGAAAGTAGATTTCCTGATTAGTTGCTGGGGTTTTCACAGGAGATCAATGATACATATGAATTTAAAACTCTGGCACATGTGTTTAAGATAAATTTTACTTCATTTCATTCATAATTCAGTCTCTCTTATTTTTTTTCAATAGTTCATTATATTTTCTTTTCCTTTTTCTTTTCATGTTTTGGTCTACTTTTCACAGGTTTCCAATTTTGTCATTTTTCAAGTGGAAAGTAAATATAAGGACTTCCTTGTCCTGCGTTGGAATTGCTCAGATGACTCATTAAGATGAGACTACACTCATTTTCCAAGATAAAAGAAGACCACATTTTAGTTTTGATGTTTCCAGTGCAAAAATCTCGAAGTGTCATTAATGGCTCTTCCAAGCTCACAAGCAAGAACTATTAACAAAATTTTGACACTTTTGCGTTTTCTTTTGACAATTTCCCAGTTAATTGATCATTAAGGCAGAGATCACACTCATGCTCTGTCCTTGTCTTGCAGACACAGATCTCTCTATGGCACCAGCCCCCCCAAAACACACACATATACACACACACAGAGTCTCTTCAAGGATCCTTGATCCCCACAAAGACTCATGCTGGCTGAACCACCAGCCCTGGGGCAGCCCTCTGTGTAGGAGCTGCTGCATTTGGCAGGGGAGAGATGGACCTAGCAAGGTCCCCTTGGGTGTTCCAGCTGCCCCAGCAGGCCAAGCCAGATGCCACACTCCAGGGGACCAACAATAAAAGCACTTGAACAAGCACTGGAGCAAGGGCTTTAGCCCTGGCCTGCCCCAGTGTCAGACAAGGAGCCCACACCATGGCTTGCAGGGTGCTTCTGCACACAGTGACTGTGTGAACTCTCACAGCAAAGAAGGGGAGATGATCTATTTCTTACACCTGGGTGTGGGTTTGCAGCACCAGTCCATCACAGGACCAAGACATTAGCTCTTTTCTTGCAGGTTACAATCATTTCTTTCAAGAGAAGGTTACAGTCCCAGTCCCTTCATGAATCCAGGCTACAGTTTTCAGAATATCCTCCTCGAGGACAGAAAAAATTGTTACTATGTCTTCACCCATCTAAAGGAAAAGCTCAAGGATTAACGGCACAAAATGAGCTTTCTAGCATTATTCTTTGCATCACGGTGCACTCATGATTTGAAGTTCGCAGCCACATAGAGAGCTGTGACAACTGTCATGTCTGAGTGTGGCTGTGGTGCCATTGTCAGCCAAGCCAGCTTGGCAGCAGTTGGGATATGGCCCTGTGTTTTGCATGCATTTGTGTTATTTTTCACATGAATGCTTCCTTTTATAGCTATTCACAGGTTCACACAAAATGCACATGAACATACTTAGGTTGACACAAGCCAACATGCACACATGCGTATACGCGAACCCCCATATACTTAAAAAAATGTTTTCTTTAAACAAACTATCATCACTACACAGGAACAGTATTTTCTGCACAGTCGATGAATATAAAATATCAAGTTAATGTGCTGTGTGCTTTATCCATTACCGTGGCTCTGACAAATAGGTTATTTGTACTGTTTTTGTTAAAATAGCACAAACCTAATTTCTTTGAAGTCTGTATTTTTTGTGTTTGGAAGTACGTATCCCTTAAAAACAATCTCCTTTTGCAATAATCTTATTTCATATCTTCTTACTACTCAGCGGGATGAATTTCTCATGCAGCAGGCAGCATTCAGCTTTATGTTTGCATACCCAGCGATGTGGCCAGGTTTCATAATGCTGTGAACACCAAACCATAAAACTGCTTTTCAAAAGCAAATTCATAAATGCACTCATGCATACCTTTTTGAGTTATGAGGTGGCTGCAGATTTGGCAGTGCTGACTTGATGCAGTTTTGACAGGTTAGGTTAAAGGATTAAGTCTAGTCTGTCTTCACTTTGCCCTGGCTCTGACACACTCTAAAAAAAGTTGTAGTCTGGCTCTGTGCCTAGTATGACCTCTACATCTCCTCAGAGTGACAACACTTCCCTCTAAGGCTCTCCAAAGGTCAAGGAAGATAACTTGTTGAGTCTTCCAGATACTTTCTTATCTGTGGCTCTTCCTCCTAACCTCACACAGTGGAAGAAATATGCAAAACCTTGGAGGAGAATAAATCAGGCTTCATAAGGATTAATTTGCATTAGATCAAATATACCTATCAAGCCTTTCTTTATTATACAATTCTTATTTACAACAAACATCCAAGACCACAGCTCAGTAAAGTCAGATACATGTTCAATATGAAGAGATTTCACCACCCCTCTTCTTTTTGCACTGACTAATTTGCAATTGAAAGCAACTTTCAAGCACTTAAAATGAGAGGGCAGGGGAAATAATGATATGTTGATAGAGGAGTTCAATGTTATAAAAAGGCCTGTAATATTTGTTTAACAACTGTTCACCTTTGAGAAAAAAATAATATGAACAAATAATAAGCACAGTCTTTTATTCTGGCAATATGCCAAAGATTTCTGCAGAGAAGCGTTGGTGTATGCAAGATTCATAGAGGTTAATAGATTTTTAAGACCAGAATATCATCTGGTTTTCTGTATGATTTAGCCATTTAATTTCATCTGGTATTGAGTTTAAGAACTTGTGACAGACTGCAAAATATCCTTTAGAGAAAAAAACATCATTCAGTTTTGATGTAAAAGTTCAAATTTAAAAATAATCTTCTTTCTATACAAAGTGTTATCCCTTTACGTTCTGATTGCTGGAGCAGGTGCTTTTTCTTCTGAATTCAAGTGCCCTATCAAAAGGAGATACTTTCAGTAGTTAGAGAACTATACACAGGGCACATACATCTCCTGGAGTACGATTCTTTAAGATATGTTGAAAACTTCAAGCTTCCTGTAGGTTTGATCGTAAAGTGAAATTTCCTGTCTGTGAAATCATTCCTGTAGCTCTTCCCTGAACACTGTCCAAGCTTTTACTATCTTTTTTGAAGACTAGATATCAAACTGTATTTTGATAATGGTATTAGTAACTCTGTGGGCAGAGGTAACAAAGCCCTTTCCTCCTATTTGATAATTCCTTGTTTATAAACCCACAGACTTACAATAATTCTTTTGGCTGGAGCATCAGATGAGAAAATATTTCCATTGAAAAAGTATTACTGCCTTTGCAGGCTCAGTGCTTCTTAAAGTATTGTCTCCCTAATGTTAAATCTTGTACTATTTATCCCTAGGTGTCTGGCCTTGCATTTGGTTATGTTAAACAGAGGATGCTGCACAAGTGATCTGTCATCATGATTTTTTTGCCATTCCATCTGTTTTTCTGGCACCTGCAAACCTTATCAACAATTAGTTTGTATTTTCTTATGTGCTTTGGTCAATGATTGGTGGCTGTACCAGGGCAAGAATTGGTCTGTGTGAGATGTCAGTGGAAACACACTTGAGTACAACTCTCTAGTAATTACTCTGTTTGATATTTATCATTTATATATCAAATATCATATTGTCTTATGATAGTGAGAAATTTGGATGGTAACATGTGGAAAATTGTACAGATGCTCGGCCTGATCAGGCTAATAAAGATACCTTTAATCAGCCCATCATCTCTTAAGAAATGAAATGAGGCCAACAAGAACTATTTTATGTAAGAAAATATAACAAATGTCAACTGAAATTAATTATATTGTCATCCTTTATTTTTGATACCAGTTATTTCATTATTTTGTCTGACTCCATGCCATCTTTACAGGTCTATTCTCATGATTGTTTTAAAATACAAATTTTTCTTGCCATTCCTTAACATTTCTCTGCCATTCTGAAATTTTAAAATGTTACCAGGAACAGCCCTCACAATTACTTTAAAACTCTTGGGTTCAAGTGATCAGGACTCTGCTACTTTGTAAAAAAAAGGCCTTATTATAGTTGTCTATCTTGTTTCTGAAGCCTGTTTAGCTCTAGAATTGCAAATTACTTTGGCAACACTTTTTTTTCTGTTAAAGAGCACCTTAACTTATATGAACCTGTTGGAGCCTATTTCATCTAAACTAAATTGAAATAAGAAGTTATAAACCTGGTTAGTAACTTAGAACATAGTTATAAACTAATTTGTTGACGTATTGAATTCCCCATATATTTCTTTGAAGTTCCAAAGTGTGACCTCATTCTCAGGCCAGTTTAGGGCTGGTTTTCTGTCCCTTTGTAGAAGAAGTGCAAGCAGGAGACGGGGAAGAAAACAGATCCCATGCAGTTCAACATCGATGGTTTTGTTTCCTTTATTTTGTGGGGTTTTTTTGAGCATTGCCAGAGACAGTGGGCTGAAGAAGTGTGGGTACAAGAGATGCTGACCAGGGCAGGATGCTGGGACAAGAACTCCACCACCTGCCCTCAGGGCAGGGACAACCTGTGTGCCAGGCTCCCAGCTCATCTGGGACCTGCACTGCCACTGCTTGCTCCTCAGCAAGGGGTGCAGTCCAAAACATGCAACATCTTCAAATTCAACTCCTTGCCCTTTCTGTATGTGTTTATCCCTGCATATTTCATTTAATTATTTCCTTCTACCTCCATGAGTTAAAGTAGGCCCTTATTCCTTTTCAGTGACAAAACATATGGTTTGTCATCCTTGGCAGTGGATGAGAAGATTTTGTGCCAAAAGGCAAACTAAGGCACTTGAGTGGCTTTGCCATGACACCCTGCCCTGTGTGAGCTTATGTGCCAAACAGAGCCCCGTACACAGACTGTCCTCACCGTGTAGAGTGCTTCCTTGAGTACATTGTATAGTCACTACCCAGCAGATGCACAGACATTTAGTACTGAGGTTCAACAGCATATCTTCTGCTCTTCAATCTACTCCCAGAAAGATTAAGAGCGTGAGATTTAAACTTTCTTTTTAAAGAACTTACATATGCTTAAAGCTAATTTTCCTGTGGACTTGAATAACAATTTGATGAACTTAAGTACCCATTGACTGTGATTTTGGAGTAGTTTTAAGTAGGCCAATTCCTACATGGAGTTATTATCCAGTGTGCATTGCTGAGTGTAAAGAGGACAATGGTTCAACAAGGAATAGAAACGAATTTCATGTTTTAACATTAGAGAGAGTAAAGAAGATCATGTATTAATTAAATAAAAGACTAAACAGGACAAACCTTTTGAACAACAGACATAACATTTAAGAATAAAATCAACATGGCAGGGTAAAGGTCGGAGAAGATCAAGTAAGACGCTAATAGTTGTGCTTTTTCCATTTTCTTATCGATCAATATTATGTTTTTCCCAGTGAAAATGCAACAGCAGAGTTATTGCTGACCTTTTCCTCACCCTTCCATTGTGTATAAAATCACAGCAAAATAACAAACAACTTCATAAGCTGCAGAGTTTTTCGAGCCAAAAAGCATATGTCCACAAAATAATTGTTTAAAACATGTGGAGAAAAAACGTTCTATGGTAAAAAGTAATCTATTTCTCTCCTAATTATACATGTGAAAAACTTTGTGCCAGCTTAAAAGTCAATAGTTACACATCTTTTTTTAAAAAAAAATTCAGCAATAAACTTTGTTAGCGTTTTAAATAATTGACAGGTCAAAAACACTCTCAGTAACAAGAATAGGAATCAAGTATATATTTTGATAAGGGATAAAACTGGACATGAACATTTCAGTTATTATAGCATTTTTTTTCAGCTACAATTTTTTTTCTGATTTTTAGTTTATTCCTTTTCACTTCAATGCACCATGGATCAAAATTTTATTAACTAATAATTATTACCCATATTGCCATTTTAAAAACTAAGAAGCAGCTTTTGTAAGAACTTTACAACATTATTTACTAATAAGGACATGGATGGCCGCAGTGAGAGATTCAATAAGTAAATTGTGGTTTCTGTTCCAGCAAAATGACACTTTCCATTTTCTGCAACTGTCACCAGAAAGAATAACACAGAAACTGAGGCAAAGAACACAATAAATAAGTAAATAAAGGAAACCATTTACAGTGATTTCAGTGATTCCAGAACAAATAAAGTGAGTACTTTGTCTCTTTTTTGTATTTTTATTTTGATCAGTTAAGATTAGGAACAAAGTAAAAGTTTACATATGGAAAGCTGAACTGATTCGTCACTGTGAGTGTCAGCACGAAACAAGAGCTGTTATGACATATCATAAAGAAATACCACTTCCAACAAAAGGAAGAAATGTTTATATTTTTCTACTGTAAATAGTATTTGCAGATCCATGTCATAGAGATAATAAAAACCAGATAGCTCATTTATTGAAAAATATTCACAGTTGTCCTTTAAAAAATATGTTCTGAAAGCACCATCAGAAGTTAATAGCTGCCTAGTAAAAAGTTTATAGCTATTTCAAATGTGTATGTAGTGAACATATAATTGCTTTACATACAAATTAGATAATCGCAGGATTACCTACATAAAAGTTTAGCTTGACAAACTGCATGGTCTGGCACTCTATGATATGTTTTCTTGCAGAATGTTATACTCTCACTAGATGTCCCTTTATGCAACATACAGGGTGTGGTGAATTTCTTAGACAAAGGAAGCCTCTTTGTCTTCATAAAAGTTATTGCTGTTTCTCTTATTAAAACTACCAAAGAACAAAAGCATATGAGGTAACTAAAGCATGCACGTCAATCTCAATATCACATATCAAATTTCAAAATTTGAACATTGCCTACAAAATACTCAAGATGCATATATGCAACAAATGCTTTGTGGGAGATTAGAAACCTTGCCAGCTCTTGCAGCTTTCTCCAGAGCAGTGATATTTGACTGCTGAAATTTACTCTGAAGCCATGATCTACAAAGATATGTAATTACTGGGGAATCTCCACCTTTGTTCAGAAAAGCAGGTTGCAGCCAACCTGGCTGCATGAAGATGCTTGAGACGGGGCCTCACTATATTCAAGGAGCGTTCTCAAAATGCAGATGGCAAATGCAGAGTCCCCAGTTGCATTATTTATTATCGTCTCATAATTCATTTAATGATGTAATTGTTTTACAAGCCTGAGTCGTCATTTGTGAATATCTGAGTGTAGTGACATAGAAACTAACCTAATAAAATGTCACTATCGTGCTTTACTGTGCCATAGCAATTACTGTAGGTGGTATGTGGCTTTCACTTGCTCTGCTCTTGTTCACTATCCTTCCCTTCTGCACTAAATTGAAACTAATGCTGCTTGAAGTTACAGAAAACAACCTCCAGCAAGAGAGAGGATGTTTTATTTTCCAATTATTAGCCCAGCAGTTATAACATTCCCTTGAAACAGTAGAAACGAACTGGAAACTCACTGAAAGTCTGGAACTCCAGACCAGATCCAGTAAGATCTCTGCAAAAAAAAGACGACATCTGAACACAATAAAATACTGTGATGGAGACACGGGAAAATGTAGACTCTCCAGTACTCCATTTCTGCTATTTCTTGCTGTAGAGTTACTGCTTCAGCCTCATTTTTCCATTTTTTTAACATTCACTAGTACTCCACAACAATTCAAAGCTGAAATGAAAAGCACATCACAATCCTCTACCTGCTGAGACACTGGCTTTGTGGGGGATATTACTGTTTGGACTATCAAATTCCCAAGGTAAATATTTCCCACTGGCAGGTTTCATAGTGGTTCTGAAACTGCTTTTTTCCCCTCACAAAGTTTACTATTTAGGGTCAGTCCTCCTGGGGTGCTATGGCTTCGGAATAAGCACACTTCTTTTTCTACTGACCAAGATGTACAAAAAGGTATTCCCATAACAAGGACCAGCAATCTTTCTCCTGCAGTAGAGGACCTTTGGGTGCTGTAAGACTGCATGAGTTGCAGCTCACTCTGCTTCTCCCCTGCATCTTCTCCTGTCTTTTGGAGGGTTTTAAACTTCCATTCCCTTTCTTCTTCCTTCCCAGTTTCCTCACACATAGAATCATAGAATTGTCAGGTTNCTCCTCTGTTCACTGCAGATCTCAGCTGCCTGGCTAAAGACGCCTTGGAGCCCCTTTTATTTCTGCCTGGAAGGAGGCTTGGGGAGACAACTGTATTTGAGGCCTATGTGTAAGCAGCCCAACAGATAGTACAAAGGAGAAAATATTTGGGTTTTTCTAGGTGGAAGAAGAACATAGGAGAAATAAAACTATGTCACAAGGTATTTGAGAAACAGAACCTCGGTAACAAAAGCAAAGATGGGAAAAGCTTGCACAGAGCTTGTTTGTTCTCTGTAATTTTCAAATGTGACAGCTGGACTGTATATCCAGAATTCTTCACAGGACATGGACAGTAGTCATGGAATTGATTTTTGGTGACAGGATAGGACAAGGCAGAGCATCAGTTGAGCCTGTGAGGCTGGCCCAGGTGACCACCGATCAGACTGGACTCAGCTGGGAGACACCAGCTTACTTGCAATATTCATTTTTCTCCCTGCAGATTAATTAAATTGTGAATACAGTAGAAGGGGATATGAGGACTGTGCTGTTAAAGAGAGTCTTGGCCCTAACCAAACTATGTTTTTTCTAAGAGACACTGCAATAGTTTTCCACATTTAATATTTTTGCAATCTTCTCTTTTATTTTTGTGTAATTTTATAGTTTTGTGGGGTTTTTTTCTCCAAGAGATATATGTGATTTTACATTTTCATGGAATTTCCACCACTTGTCAGAGAAATGCCTGCCTATCACTAGGAGACTAAATTCCCCAAATATTGAAGTGAATAGGGCTTTACTGGGATCCTGAACCAAGCATTTTATTTTGAAAAGGATTCCTTGAAATAATTGACATCTCTGGCTCTTATTACTGCTGGTGGGTCCTGCCAGAAGGGCTAATGTTTGGAAGAGGTAAGTTACAAAATGTTTAAACCTCAAGAATAAAGAATAAAAACTCATGTCCTGGGGAAAAAACCCAAAAAAACAAACAAGCAGCATTTTCCAGGAACAGAAAATGCAACGTAGCTGTTTGTGGGTGAGAATCTAGCACAGTTGCTGTGGGCCCATCAATCAGTGGCTGAGATGAACCCATTTGTAAAAGTTAATAGAGCAAAGTATAATGAAAGACAAATTGGTGTTATTAGTCTAAAGTTTATGGTTCAATTAAACTAATAATATGCAGTAAAGCAAAAAGAATAATTAGAAATTATGATAAATATACATGGGTTTGTAAAAATATGACAAAACTTTACATATTTTGTTCTTTTTTTTTGATTATACTATGTTTTTGATAGCTTTATATCCGGTTGCCTTGGGGCATACAAGAAAACAGCAACAGTGAGATTTAAAACAGATAATTACTTGAAACCAAATAGTATTAAATATGCAACATAAAATTTACAGCAGGAATTATCCTGAGAGCTGAACCAATTTGAGATTTTAAAAAATAAAAGGACATTTTAAATTGGTTTTATGAAGTTACTTGTTTATCAGCTTTATAAATAGATAAACTATGAATATTTTATAGCTAAGGATTATTATTCTGTTCTCCAAACCCTCTAATATTTACAAAATACATAGGACAAACTGATCTATCTACCATGAACCAAACCTTTTATGTCCTCAAAACTTCTCTTTCTGGAAATGTATGAAGGAAAAAAGAGTCCTTGTCACTTGGCTAGTGCTCAGCACTGCACCTCCCCTTCTTGCAGTGTGACATTAGGAAGACCACAGAAACTTGTACTCTCTTTTCTCCAGCAAACCGGGTAGAGAAGCAGGAATCCAGATCAGGAGACTTGCTTACTGTTTAAACTGACTTCTTCCCTAACGCCTCTCCGAGCATCTAGAGAAGTGACATGATCCTGCCAAGCCTTTTGGCTCTATCAAGCTTTCCAACAAGGCATAGCTCTGTCAGTAAGTACCCCATTAGCCTGGGGATGCAGTGCTTGGTTCTGCAAAATGATGGTCTCCTCATTTCAGGAAAACACTTGTTACTTACACATTCATATCTTCAGGAAGAGGGCAGATTGAGTGCTGTGGTCATGAGCACAGACATGGCTGGAACCAGCAGGAGCAGCTGCGCTCCTGCTGCTCTGGAGGGTGAAACTGTATAAACATCAGTCCCATCAATGTTATGCTTAGCCTCTCAGCCTCCAGGTTTACAATACAATTTTTTAAGTTTTATGGCTTTTTTTTGAAAAAAAAAAAAAAAAATGTTATTGGGATGGTGTGATGTATTTTGGCCATTGAAAGATGGGGAATTTACATGAGGAGAATCAAAAACACATCTTACAGAAATAATACTAATTTTAAAATTTCCATTTAATCTATATCTGACTCCGTTTGCACTTTGTGGAACATCAGCATTTCTTCCATCTGAACGGGGAAGCACAACATTGGAAAGCTACAGCACAAAGTGGAAAATAAGACAGTAAAAATTTCAGGTTCAGAACAGAACAGAGGTCAGTTTTGAAATGTGGAGCGAATGTTCCTGTGGGATTTTTTTAAACACACAAATCAACTAAAGAGACCTTAACAACAGAAAAGTAATCAAACCAAGGGAAAAAAACCCAAACTATTAATTCAAAATTTTCTGAATGAAAAAACAAGCAAGGTCAAGCCTGTTCAACAAGATATTTCGATATCTTTTTCTGGCTTTCAGCACAGAAAGGACCATCATATCAGCTTCTCGGGAAAGTTAAATTTCACAAATCCTTAATCAATCAAATGCCTTCCCTCAAGCCATTTCAGTCAGCCAAAGGCAAAGGACAGAAGAAACCAAGACACTTCCAGGATGGGAACCTGGTTAGATGTATACTCAGCAAATGCTCCCTTACCCTCACAGCAAAGAAATGGTGTTGCGTTTCAAATGATGCCAGGCTTCAGTAGGATCTCTGGATGCTTTTGTCAAAGATTGTAATCCTCTACTGTCAGAGCTTTCTTCCACTATGAAATTCCTGTTGCCAGTGATCAAGTTACATCTTGATTTTCTTTTCAAATAAGCTGAACAAGATGAGCTCTGAAAGCCTCATGCCATAGGGCTCAAATATTTTGATCTCACATAGCCAAATATTTCAAAAAAGGATGTCCCAGAAAAAAGTTTCACAGTTTCCCCCCCCAAAATCCCTAAATATAAAACATATAACTTCCATGAAAATTGCTTTAGACTAGATACTTTTTACCACAATTTAGCCTAGAAATAGGCAAAATGTTGAGAGACTCTTCATACTTTTATTCAGCATTTCCATTTTCTGGCCTTTTAGCTGGGTAAATTAATTGCAGTGAATTGATGTCTACTTATATGTAAAATNCATACAATATTAAGACAAGAAAATCAAATTGAGATTTGGAAATGTGAAAAGATATTATTATTATTATTATTATGATTATTATTATTATTATTATTATTATTATATGAAATTTTACAACAGATTGCTTAGGTAAAGTTATTTCAATCTATAAAATAACACTTACCTACTGCAATCATTGATTCAAATATTGTCTCACTCAAACTTCTAATTTCCATCTATGATTGATTACTTAAACATGAGAAGATGTTTGGATATTTTTCCCCTTCCTATTAGTTGAAAGACTCTCAAATTTACAAAGAGTTTCCTGCAATAATTTTAATTAGAACTGAGCAAATAGTCTCCACCTAACAATTGAGGCAATGCATTATTAGCTCCCTTCTTGCTAACTCTCTGAGGAAAGATCCTCAAATAAAACTGATTGTGTTGCTAGCAGGGGTTGTTCTCCTGCTTCTTCCTACACACATAGAGTTTACAGACTGTATACAGTTCACTGGAATATTTAATATTAAAAATTCAAAGTTTTTTGAATTTTCTCACTGATTTTTATAACTGTATTATGATGCTGAATTGGCTGAACACAACCGCCAGTGAGACCTGCACAACCAGAAACCTCATGGCAGGCAAACCTCAACCAGGTTTTCCTTCTTTCTATTTGCTCTACTTGCACAGCAGCAGAGCTTGAGGAACATATTTGAGATTACACTTGTCATTCCCACTAATACAAAGCAAACCACTTTTCATGCCAGCCTTAGTCTAAGGGAGGAAGGTCACTTTGGACACCAGAATGAGAAAGAAAAGGAAGAAGCAAAAGTTATTTCTTTGTCTGCTTAGGTTTGGACAGCACAGAAAATTCTGCCTTGCCCATTCCCAGCTAAAAAACCCGATTCCTCTCCCCAGATTGTTACTCCATTTCTGCCCTCACTCGTATTTCTTCACCATGCCCCCATTGTTTCCACTTATTAGAGAGGATCACCTTTGTGGAAGAAACACTAAGCATAGTGCAGATGTAAGGATAATGTGAGCAACAGACATGTGGGAAGGGGAAAACTGAGCCTGGAGAGAAGTGTCCCTGAAACAGAGTTTTCCCTGCTGGAAGCACCAGCTGCAGATACTCTCTAAATTCATTCATTTTAATGAGATTTTGCTTCTGCCTTGGAAGTTCTCTTCCCCTTCCCAAATTTCCTCTTGGAGAATCTAAGTTCCATCTCAAGATGGTGGCCAAGGGAAGTTAAGATTGGATATTAGGAAGAATTTCTTTACTGGAAGGATTATCAGGCATTGGAACAGGTTGCCCAGAGCAGTGGTGGAGTCCTCATCCATGGAGATATTTAATAGACGTGTAGACGTAGAGCTGAGGGATATGGTTTAGTCAAGGACTTGTCAGTATTAGGTTAATGATTGGACTCAATGATCTTAAAGTTCTTTTCCAATCTAGACAATTCTGTGATTCTGTGAAGATCAGGCCTAGAAAGCCTTTGTTAGAATAACCTAGGTAGTAGAAAATTAAATGGATGGGAGAAGAGTTTAGATTTTCCTGCTGTCAACTATTAATACATTCTCTAAAACATTTGCAGAGAGTATTTCTGGAGGTAGGGAAAAAACCTTCTGTTTTGTAAGTTTTTATTTTCAGTTAAGGGACTCCAAATTACAGTCCTTGACCCCTCACCCATCTGAGAAAATGCAGGCACACCTGCCTCAGCCTGGGAAGACCTGAAAGTCTACAGGCATCTCATTTACATCTCTAACTCTATTCCCACTGTCAGCCATATCTAAGAAAGCTCCCAGGACTTCTCGAGAGGGGATCTCGAGAGGTCTGAAGCTGCTTTGTGCTATATAGAGGAGTTCCTCCACCAAATCTGTGCAGGGCCAGGTCCACCTTCTGTTTGCACAGAGGGGGGGCGTGCTTACTGATGGTAGGAGAGACCAGGGCTTGGTGATGATTTTCCTCAGCTACAAGGAAGTTTCCTGAATGCCAGACACAGGGCTAATCTGGAGCAAAACCGGCCTGATCTCCTGGCTGTAGAAGAGGTGAAAATTTGAATGGTGGTACCATTAAATCTGAACTAATACAAAAAAAGTAGGTACATCAACATAGTCTCGTAGTCAGAGCACCTGGTGGGCAGAAAGGAACTCCTGTAGTATATTTAATGTCTGTTTGCTTATTTAAAATATTTAATCAAGCAGAAGCTTTAAACCATGCCTTCCCTCTCCTTGCCAAGTGCCACAGCTCACAGACCCAGGAATATGCTGGGTCTTCACATACCTTTTCCATCTGATCCAGCAGGCTGCTTTTTTTGTACAATTCAGAGCACCAGAGCATAAATGAGAAGGTATGGGCTGCACTACCCTCTGCTTAAGGGAGCACACAGCCTTCTGCTGAGGCCTCTCAGGTGCCAACTCTGATTTTCTATAGGCAGAGGAAGGGCTTCACACCAGGTGCTCTAAAGACTTGATCCCCAGTCATGCCAGAAACTGTCACAAACTCCTAGCTTCAACTAGATAAAAAGGAGTGTTTGATGGGCAAAGAAAAAGACAGTGTATTTCCAAAGCCTTTCCTGGTGGATGCTCCTGGAAGGTCCCTGCTCCGTGCTCTGGCTGCTCATAGTCCCCTTCTGTGGCACGTATCCTTCCCCTTGGTCATGCAGGAGGCTCAGGGACCTTGCCAACCTAAGAGAGAGTTGCAGACTATAGCTGTGGCGTGTAACTGCTTAGGACTGCATTGTACCACTTGAAGAAACAGAATTTCAGCTAACGCTGAAATGCTTTCCAGCCTCAGAAAGTCAGTCGCTGCTTTCCAAACTGGCAAGTGTCCCAATGTCTGTGGGAAGCCTGCACAAACACCATGACCTGGTATTTCTGAAGCAGCCATGAATCCACATCAGCTGAGGGAAATAGGGGGCGTGACTTGAAGCTGGGCATTAAAACATATTTTTTAAGGGCTAATCTTCACATTGTCCTGCACTTCATTCCCTATTCCTTTTCTGCATTCCAGCCAGACCCAGAGTCCATATGTCTTTTCAAAAAAACCCCAAATAATTTTCCCTCTTGAATTTGTTTGCCATTGTAGTGACACTCTTTTAAAGCACACCAAGAATTTCCTGAGTTTTTTTTAAAACTATAACAATACCTCAGTTTTAATTACTTGAACAAAAGGGTTTCAAGTCCGTCAGAGTGCCTTTCAAGGCCTGTGAAGATATTAACTGATTCCATAACCAATTACCTACATTTTCCTTTACTTATTGCAAATGTGACCTTTTGTTAGAATTTGATTGCAAGTTTCCTGCTGTGAGTATATAACTATCTGTGTGTCTGAGAACGGCTACCCTCCACTCATGTGATGACTGCTGTTAATTTTAATACACTTTGATGGCTGGAGAACAAATAAGTGTCTGTGACACAGAGCAGAGACATTTGAAGGTGGATAAACTACCACTTTAATGAGTAGAAATCAGCAAGTAAAGGGGCCTTCCAGTGACAAACCAGAAGACCTTCAACCTAAGCAGAGCAAAGTATTTTTCAGTCTGGAAGGGATTAAAAAAAAAATCCTATTTTTCGTATAGAGGTAGAATAACAAAACATCCCATAAAAACGATGCAAAATTGAGAAAAGAGGAATAGATAAATAAGTGGGCTCAAGAGATAATCTATTTCTTTTATAAATGAAACTGTGGGAGAAGATATTTCAGAGAAACTATTGCAGTTATATGTTTTTATTACTTGTTGATAGTAATTCTCTGCAATCCAAAAAAAAAATTGTTTGTAAACCTGTTTTCTCCATATTGGCACTGTATTATTGTTGTTTAGTTTTGTTTGCTTTTTTTTTCTTGACTCCAAAGACATTCCTCAAGCTAGAATCCTACTTCCAAAGAAAAAATACTCACAGATTTGTTGAGTCCAGAGGAGATCAATAATGAGAATTAGGAAGCTGAAATAATTCTCTTGCAAGACAAGATTAAAAAAAGTTACTTACCCTAAGTAGTGATCAAGGTGAAACATGTTAATTCTTTAGAAATATTTAAATAATATGAATCTTTAAGAGTGAGAGGAATTACTTAGCAATAGGTAAAGGAGTACTGGGATATTAGAAAGGTTGTAAATTGTCTAAAAATATGTAGACTGGATTATTTATTGTACAGAAAAACCCACAAATTCTTCAAAGAAAATGGAGAAAAAAATATTGCCTGCTTGTGTAAAATGATATTGGACTAAAGTTTGGCTCTTGAAGCTGCATTCTTTTCATTATTGTTATTTCCACTAAAAATGCATAATTGCATAGAGAGGTTCCATTGTGCAAAGCCAGGAGACAAACAGAAAAGCCTTGCACCCACGCTCTTCTTTTCTTCCTCATCTAGCTTTCCTCCACAGTTCGTGGATATCTTCTGAAACCTAAATGCTGACATGTTATCACTAGTGGAAGAATTTGCAGAGCACAGGAGGAGCAAGCAGAAAGGACTGTCTGAATATATTCTTTCCTACTCAGTCACTATTGCATAGTCCCCCAAACCGATGAAATGATCAGATATTAGCCCACAGAATTATGTTTCCTTATGATCCTGATCACTGATCAGTCTCATTTATTTTCAGAAAAAACATCCTTTTTTTATCTTGTCACCAGAAAGAAACCCCATCTTCACAGTGACTCTAAAATCTACCACTTGCCTGGACTCTTACTAAACACTCCATACAATAACATGAAAAAATCAGATTTGTATGAGGACTTAGAGCCCTCTACAGCATTTGAGCTTCTCAGCCTACAGCTGACTTGTTTTCTGTTATCACTGTTAATTAAATAAGCAGAGGAGGGGCAATGTCTTTATTTAAGATGTAAAACACTTCCCCTTATAAAAGTCTTTTTCAATAATAATAATTTCTTCCAGTCTGTTAACATTTCAGTCTGAAATTGCCCATGCAGAGTCTGCTAATTTTGTCCTAGTTCCTGGAAGAGAGAATTTCAGCAAAGATAACACAGCTGATTCCAAGAGTCAGATGGGCAAAATCACCATGCTGTTTACTCCAGCTCCTCCATTTGGTGACAGTGTCAGAGGACACCCTGCTGTACCTGATGTTCTTCTCAGAGGGCAGGAAAAAGCTCTTGGTCTGGCCCCCATCATCACTAGTTCATCCTTGCTAAGGTAAATTTTAATGGTCATTTGATAGTCACTACCATGAAGTGGTCCCACAGAGTACTGAGACTTGCCCTGCTGGCACACACCAGCCATAGTCATTCAAAACTCAAGGTGTTGCTCTCATTTTTTTTGTTGTTTCTATCTAGCTCACTGGGAGAGGTTGTCTTTGTCCCATTACCTGAGTGGCTCCATGGCTGGTAGGTAGCTAGCCTCCACCAAAACTGCCCTTCAACTCTTCTAATGTCAAAAACCTGTCATGATGTGGCTACCAGCTTGCATCAAACTTTTATTCTACTGACTCCAGGAGTCACCAGCAGTCACCCATAATCCACCACTATTATCTTGCCAACTAGCCAGTGAGCTTTCTAAGCCTCCTGCCTTGCACATAGGTTCTCTGCTAGCAGTAAAGTTCTGTATCAGAAAATGATTTTTCAAGACATTAATAAATATTCTCTTTCCTTTAGTGCACCAGACGGGGCCCTCTAGACAGCTGGTGCACACGTGGTTGCTTGGAAACAAAAGCCAGTTTCCAAAGAAGTGCTGCAATGGCAAGAGCATGAGGGCAGGCAAGGCTTGAACTGCCAGAGCTACACTGATTGTAGGACAGCACTTGAGTGTAAGCTCATTGCCAGCTTGTGTCCAGACTTGGCCTTCTTCTACAGTGCAACTACCTGACACACCACATAGCATTTTGGAATACAAGTTGACACACATGGGTTGAAAATGATCCCGAGGAGGATGAGCAAGGTTTGGGCTCAGCAATAGCCTCAGACTGGAACTAACTCATCAGTCAACAGACCCAGTCAAAAGAGATCCTGGCACGCAAGACCAAAGGCTTGGGTGGCATTTCCAAAAGGAATGACTGGTAACAAGTAGTTCCACACAACTTAAAAAAATCAATGTTGAATCCATGTTCACACTGAATAGAAACTATCTGCAAAATAGAACACTCTATAGAACATTATGCACAAAAAGGTTCAGTCAGTCTTGCCTTTTTTGTATCAGTGTGACGTGTTTTGTTTTATTTTTTTTTCTGGTTCTCAGTATTACTAAAGCAAGCATAAGGGAGGAAGTGCTTATATTACAACAGATTTTTTTTTTAATAAAATATAATTCATAGCCAGATGTATGTCACTCAAGGTCATGAATCCTAGACTGCAAAATCCAGTGAAAGAGCAAATCTTACCAAATCTGCTTATATTAAGGGCAAAGAGCATTTCAAATATAAGACAATCAAGATGCATTAGAAATCAGAATGATTCAAGATGCAAAGCTGCATGTCTTTGAGAACTGAAACTGCTTGATATTGGCATACATTGTATTTACACGACGTCTTGCAGAATGTCCCTGATCTGTATCTTTCCCCATTATCATCTCCCTTGTCTTGTTCTTATTATTTTCCAATGGGAAGTTATTTATATATTTCAGTTTCAGAGATCATTTAGAATTTGCCATATTTTTTTTTCTTTTTTACTACATCATAGCCTCCTAAAATTAATTACAAAAATATTAATTAAACCAGTAAGGAAAACACTAATAGCAAAGACAATTATATATTTCCAATACACACCTATTAAAATGTAGTCAGTCTTTATAAACTACATCTTAAAAGTTGTACTGTAGACTGTGAAGTTTCTTTATGAGCAACAAAAATAAAAGTGTGGTGCT
Organism: Brachypteracias leptosomus; assembly: GCA_013401335.1. Lineage (NCBI taxonomy): Eukaryota > Metazoa > Chordata > Aves > Coraciiformes > Brachypteraciidae > Brachypteracias > Brachypteracias leptosomus. The sequence continues at coordinate 77,545 of VYZX01018544.1, forward strand.
TTGTATCAGTGAAAAAGTGTTACTGGACCAGCTACATGATGACAAGGGTTTTCAAATTAATTTATTTTTTGATTCTTCCTCTGCAACAACCAAACAATTTTAACCACTGTGTAGATTGATATAGATTGTCACATTAGTAGCCACTTGTCTTGCTGGTGAAGCAGAATGACAAGAGGAATTACACTACTTTGAGAGGCTAGTAGTGTCTGTGGTGGG
>VYZX01018546.1:28346-41285 GCA_013401335.1 Brachypteracias leptosomus
TACAGCCAAAACCATTAGGGTGTATGTTGTAAACTCTTTTCTTTACAAAAACAATAACAAAAGGAAAAATAAACAAACAAACAAATGAAAATGCAAGGGATATTTCAGCGGACAATAAAATATTCCTTCAGTGAGAATGTGTTCCTTTTCTGTATTTACTGACACAGAACTTTATTTTTCTCAGCCAGGAGTCAGAAATGCTCTGTTGTTTCAACTTGTCATTGTTTTGATTTGCTGTGCATTTTGATTATTCTTACCTTTATGTCCACTTGAGTACTTAACTCCTGTTATATTTTCTAGAGGAAACTCTTAATATGGATTTCCTCTATTTTAGTACTGTATTTCAGTATTCTTGTTTCCAAAAGTAGGAATCATTAGCTAATAAATCAGTATTTCCAGTTGTAGAAAATAAAAGAAAAATCTTTCTAAATGAATTCTCACTACATTCCTATGGGTTACAAGCCTCTGATCATTTTTTGATTCTGTACAGTGATGAAGCCACATTTGTGGATCCCACAGAAACAGTAAGGAAAATTTACTTTCTGGTTTAACAAAAAGAATCTTTATAGCAAAAAGCTAAACAGTTTTACTGACTTTTTTTTCTTACATCCTTTTTATTTTCCCTCAAAGTCTCAACTACTTTGCCTTGTTAAATTGAGTGGAGAGATCTGCTTCACTTTGGTTTATGTCGTGCAAGCTCAGTGTGTTTGTGAGAATGGGAAATTAGAACAGTAAAGGTGCATTCTTCTAAAACACATGGACCTTTGTAATGTTATCTGTATTGCACTCCCGTTCCTCCTCCCAAGCTATTAGAAATAAGCAAGATGGAAAGTGTATAAACCAAAACAACAAAAATTGAATGATATATACAGAAATAAAACCCCACTGTTTTGTAGTATGTACAGTATAAATAAATACAATTTTTAATAAAAAACACATTTGCGGGACATAAATAATTCCTTACTGAATGCATTACGTTCTGCATTCTCATTTCATTCTGTTTCTGTTAGAGGTCAAGTGGTTTTGGTAAACTTCTTTGGAAACTTAAACATCATCAGTAGATAAATTCAGCAGATGAATTACATAGGAAAAAATCTGTTTATTACACAAAATGTAACAGGGCACTCTAAAAAGTAAAGAAGCAGGGGCAAACCTCCAAAACCTCCAAAAACTGTTAAGAGCTCTGCAATCCTAATTCTACAGCATTTTGTTTTAGAAGGACACATACACTTACATTGAATTGAATGGCATTTCCTTCCTTCCTACTTACCATACATTTCTATGAGAATATGTATTTATCAGAATTGTTCCTGTGGTGAAATTTATGTCATCTGAACTTACCTGAAAAATCCTTTAAAAGGCTGTGTGGTAGAAGTTTGGTTTTACTGACAGAAAGTAGCATTTCTGGGAGATCTCAGCAGTGATCCAGACTGCAATAAGCAGCACAGGGCATGGCTGTAATGGTGTGATGACAAGATACGTGTTTGTGCAATTGCTTATGCCATCAAAAATCTGTGGCTATCCCTTCAGTTTCCAAATCTGTCAGTCTAAACCTTTTTACAAGAATAAGACCAGCCTTGAGGAAGAGATTCTTCATTTTACATGGAGTTTATTCCTTGTTTTGTTCATACAGTTATTGTGGTCACTCTTTCCATGTTGTTCCACTGTTTTGTTTATTCAAGGTAGTTGTATTTTTTTGTAAATATCAAAAAGGTTTTGTCTACTTTTAGGAATTAACTCTTTGTATTGAACCTCCTTTAGAAAAAGAACTACTTGTCTGGAGGATGTTAAGCATTTTTCTTTGTTTTGGAGGAGGTGGTGTCAGAAAAGCATGTGATAATGGTTAATCACTAGGTATCTTTTGAAAACCTGTATGAAACAATTTGGAAGGAAAATAGCACAGTCAAAGCCAAAGAATGGGAACCAGGAGTTTTAATACTACTGGTGGCCCTGTTCTCACAGTTCAATCTTGGAACAGATAACATCACTTACTTCTTTGTATTTCAATATGTTAAAATGATCTTCCCCATCAGGGTGCTTCTGTAAGGACTAATCAGCTGATGTTAGAAAAGAGCTAATTTAAGTCATAAGTATTTTTGCACACCTTACAATATTTAGTCAATTTTTGAGCTATATCTCAACCAGGTTAATTTTGTTATGGCTGAGATTTTAACTTTACCTTTTAAAGTGCAGCTGGCTCCATGATGGCACTGTAGTCATCCACACAAAGTATAATAAGCACTCTGTTACTGAGTCGCTACTCTATGTGACAAAATGAGGAAGACAGATACAGATTAAAAAGCCTGTTAGCACAGACACACTGCTCTTAAAGATCACTCAAAGATTTTTCACAATTGAGCTCATAATATTTGTATGTTTCCTAGGGATCTGTAGATACTTTACACAGCAGAAATTGTGCACCATATTTTCCATGAGTAAATTTTAGAGTATTTCCTTCCTTCCTTCCTCCCTTCCTTCCTTCCTTCCTTCCTTCCTTCCTTCCTTCCTTCCTTCCTTCCTTCTGCCCTTCCTTCCTTCCTTCCTCCCTTCTGCCCTTCCTTCTGTCCTCCCTCCCTCCCTCCCTCCCTCCTTCCCTCCCTGCCTTCCCCCCTCTTTTCATCTCTCCCTTCCTCTGTCTTTTCCTTCCTTCCTCCCTCCCTTCCACTGTGGAAATAAAAGTGTACTTTCTCTGCCTGTTCCAGAAGTTTGTACATTTTCCATGACCTATTTGTTTCCCATCCCATCCCCAAAAAAGGGACCGTTTAGGAAAAAGAGTAGGGTCAGTTTCTAAACAGCTAAGTAGCTGACAGGGAAGTTCAGCAACTCCATTAATCTAGTCCACTACAGCTAATAGGAAGTGGGGCTGCAGGGATCCACTTGAGTTTTCCCTGAGTTTTAGTCTTTTCAATTAACACATTTAAGGATCTAGCATAGCTAGGGTAGGAATAAGCCTAAGCAACAAGGCAAAAAACTGCATGGGTATCTGGAAAGCTCAGAAACATGATGACTCAAGGTCTGATCTGTTCTGAAGACAGGAACCATTTACAAGACCAGACATGTATTTCCAAAAATATGTCTTCAATGTATATGATTTTTTTAAATCAAAGTGTGGACCCATTTTTCACAGTGTCATTAGGGATGTCAGCTGCCATCAGAAAACAGGACATCTTTTCAGAAATGTATTTGTACTCAAATTCTGCAGGACATTTTTACAACATCATTGGTGGCGGGGGAAGGAATAAGGGAGGGAAAGCATTTGATCTAGAAGTACACACATGCTTCTCTAAATTTTTCGTGCCAGTTATGTAAAAAGAACTATTAGTCATTCTTCTGTCCCCAGAATGTTTTTGTCAGTTTTCACTTTGGGTCATGTTAACAGAATTACTTTTTTTTTATTTCAAAAGAGAAGCAAAGGTGTTTGTATTAAGGGCAAGGAGGCAGCAGGAGTTCTCTGTGGGGAGAAGGTGAGTGGCAGACACATGATGGCAGCTGGGAAATGTCATCTCCTTAGTTGTTTTTTTTTTCTTATGTCACTACTTTGCTGTTATAGTAACTCAACAAAACAGTGACTGTAGTGCTACTTTTCTAGATAAGCATCAGCATATCCTGCTGTCACCACATGATGAGTTGGGCTTTTTTTCCCCTCCTGTAGGGACATAAAAGGAATGCTTTTCCATACCCATTTTTACTTTATGAACAGGACAACATCATATGATGGACTGAACCTTTCACCCACATGTTTGCCCAAGTACATGTCTGTTCCAGTCCCATGGTTTCTGCCTCTTCTTGCCAAGAAGCATTATCACTGCCTTTAAAATGGCCTGTAACAGAGTGAAGCAGCAACTTTTTTACATAAGTATTATTATCTTGAGTCTGTAATTAACCAATCTTATGTGGTTTGTTTTCTCTGCCAAGTCATGATATTAATTGACAACTTTGATTTTTTGATCAAGATATTGATCATGTATATCCCAATACTGTTGCTGTTATCTTTTTTTGGCACTGGCACTGGAAGGAAAACAGTTCTGGACCACCAAAGGGTTAAAAAATGGACATGTTTTTGACAAGTCCTCTGATTTTTGCCAGTATTATTGTTCATTATGATGACACTGTATTTTTTTTTAAATAGCAGCTGTAGTTGTCATAAAACTATTTTCCCATTCCTCTCCTTTAAAGTGTGATGTTGTAAATTCATGTGACCTTTCCTGCAAAGAATAAATATTTCTTTTTTTATATAAGATCTCAAGACAAGGCTTGGTTTGTAACAAATAGTGGCCCATTACAAAGCAGGAAAAAAAAAACCTGAGCTGAGCAGAAAGAAGCTTCAGTTCAATTTCACCTCATATCTTTCTAATAACTTACTTGTCACTTTATTACCTTCCAGTAATGTGAATGCTGCTGACAAGACTGTCACACTAACAGCAGACAACACCCTCTCTTCCTTAGCCCCAGCTCTCCTGGCTACTTATTGCACTGGCCCTGAAGGGACACAAACTAATAGTGTGCTTTCAAGTTCAGCACTTGGCCATCAAATATAAAAGGATGCGTAATTGCCTGTTTATCCCCTGTGAAGGGGAAATTGAGTATAAGAACCAGACTTTCCCTCCCCATTCCTTGACACACACACATGCTTGCACACACACATCTACAATGAGTGAAGGGAAGTCCCACCTGGAGTGCTTCGATTTGTCTTTGGGAAGCCCAAGGCTGCCACTGGTTGGTCTATCGAGCTATCAGGCAGACAGTAACAAGATGACTTCTAAACAAAAGGTCAGCTGAGAAATACTGTCTGTGATGGCACTTTTGTCTGCCTATGTAGCAACTAATTGTGTTGTATTGGCATGAGCCATACTGTGCCTGCTAGAAATAGTGTGAATTTGCCACAGGTCTTGCTGTGTAGATTCAGTGGCAAATAGGATATGCAGTCTTTTCTTCTTGTGGTTTAGCCCATCCCTTGGCAAATTTCAGAGCAATGCCATCCTCTCAGATTCCTTTGGTGAATGCCAATTCCAGATATCCTTTCTGCTGTGATGGAAACATCTGCTGAGGTCAGTGTGAACCTCTGTAAAGTGTTAGGAAAACATATCTGAGACACAATCTGCTGCCCTCATACAAGGAGGAATTTGTTCTGATTCATCCCTTCATTTACAAGAACACTGCCAAAAGTACAGGCTCCAGAAGTGCTTCTCACATGAGGCCATCCAGAGAGTTTGACAGTGAAGGAGCTTGGGAGCATATGCTATGTTTTAAGAAATTCTAAGTGCATGAAGGCAAACATACCTGGCTTCAGCAACTCCCCTTCCTTTTTATTGTACAGTGACTGGCTGCTGAATAGCAGTTGAAAATTCAAGTAGGCAGAGGAGCAGCTGAAGTGTGCTTTCCTTGCAGGATCAGCAGCATTCCTGTGCTGAGATCGTAACACCAGATCATGTGTGTGTCTGTGAATGCCACACACTGTGGGTTACATGGTGCTGGTGGCCAGTGTAACACCAAAAAAGACAAAGACAAGTTTCAGGCAGAGCCCAAGACTGGGAGATCTAAACACAGTCATATTTGGGTTCACTGTTTTTCATATCCTTGGACCAATTCATGGCATTAGTGGGCTGCAAATCTTCTTTGTTGGTTGTGGATGCTGTCTCCAGCATTATGTGGTAATTTGATGTTTGCTGCAACAAAGGTGATGGTATTCACTATAAATACGCTGAGGCCTTTTACCAATCAAAGGTCACTGATCTTTTCCCTCCTTTTCCTTCCAAGTGCATCAGAAGCTACAAGAGTAAAACCAGCAATTTCCTGAGGTCTATTGTGTCAAAAGTGTAAAGGCTGAGCCCAGATTCTGCTCCCTTGTCAACCCCATGTGCACATGGCACTGACGTATGTGGGAGCAGCCTAGTTAGCTGACTTATGATAATAAGCTTGGGCAGGCCTAACAGCCTTTCTATCTTTACTGTTCCTGAGTCTGTTTGTGGAAACTGAGGACTTTCTGATCAAAGAAACCATTTGGATTCAAAGAAACCATTTGGATTCAAAGAGACAGACAGAGCATTAGACAGATAGAGAGGGAGAAACAGATACAGTGTTAGAACAAAGAGCCTTAAAATGAAGGTTACTAATGGGCAAAATTGCATCACTTTAATCACACTTACCTATATGTATGTTTTTTCTTGTGCCCCTAAAAACATGAGAGGCATGAGTGACCAAATGTCCAATGTGTAGAGAGGTTTATTCAGATGTTTTACAGATTTTATACACTGCTCCCTTCAAACCTTTGGAGAAAATATTTTGGGAGAGTGGAGAAAAGCATCCAGGGCAATTATATTTCAAGAGAAGAAAAAGAGAGCAAGACTATCTAAGTGATGCATAAAGATTTTATAAGGCACCCGTTGTCAAACAAAAGGTTGAGAATGATCAGAGGATAATGCACAGTTAGGATAGCAAACTCATCAATAGTTAATTGCAACCTGTCCACTTCTGTCACGGAATGCAAGAGGCTGTGAACAGCAGCTCTGGGAGACCAGTGGCACTCATGCACGCACGTGTCTTGCTTGAGTGGGGGAGCACAACGCAATCAACGCATCCAGCTCAAGACTGACACACAGTCCACATCCACATCTCTCCCCACCTCCTGTGTTGATGGGGCAGAATACACACCACCCGCATCACCACTGTGCAACGGTATGGTAACTGCATGAATTTTAATTCTAGGGAAATTCTTCTTAGTCTACCCGATGACCTATGGAGTAAATAGGGTCACTTAAGCCGTATAAACTAAGGCTGATTTCTTCATTATTTTTCAGCCACACTTTTACATTTGGATTTTTTTTTCTTTTTTTTTTTTTTTTAACAAACCCTTGTACAATGTTCAGTCATTGTCTTAATTTTCCCATTTTCTTCACCAGTCCCCACCACTTCTCCTTTTGTTCCAAGAGAGTCTCTCATTAAAATTCTCTCAGAAAAGTAACACATCCTCCTGATGTTCTCCATTTTGGAACATTTTATGCATTCCATCCGTGAAAATGGTTACCGTTTGTAAAGTGACAAGATTAATAAAATGGCCACTGTTGTGTGTGTGTCTCATTCAGCTATTTATAAATATGAAATTCAGCATGCTGCTTTTTCTTGTGCAAACTTTGGTTCCTATGTCATATGGGGCTCCTTTTCCATAATGTGTCTGTTCCTTAATGGGCAGCATTTGTGTTCTTAGTTCATACCTCCTGCCATTCCTCCAGTCTATAAAAGAAGTAATGTGTGTTCCGGTGCAATGTATGTGCAACAGGTGTGCAAATAAGCTGATCTAAACCCTGAACACATTCAAAATTTACCCTGGCGGAAGCTCCACACACTTTTACTTACCGCGAGCAGGTCACTGCAGCCTGTTTGTACCTATGAATATCTCATCGTAGGGGGCTGACACCTGTGGCCAAAGGGGTTTGGAGTTTGTTATACTGAAGGCTCTTGCTCACTGGCGCAATTGTTGTTTTAACACCTTTGACTGAGAAGGTCATACAGGCTGAGCAACACAGCAATTTCCTATGTCTGTTGTGTTTCAGTTCTCCTGAACTGGAAAGATGGGAACATAACTGGGAGTTCATGTGGAGATGTAAGCTGAGATAAACTGGATTTGAACCTTCATATATTTGGGGGTCTCTAGGAGTCTGCCAGTGGTTTCAGCCACAGAGGCAAAAAGCCTGGAAACCCCTTTCTCAATGGGCATGGGAGAGCTCTCACAGCATGGCTTCAAACATCCCATGCTGCTCAGCGACGTGACAGCTACAGCAAGGGGGCTGCTGCATGGAGAACAGTGAGTTTGCTGCTGGCTCACAAAGCTAAGCTTGTTCCAGTGAACTTTGTCAAGACATGTTCCTGGGGTACCCCCACCCAGGCATGGGAAAGTGTGAAGTTGGGGACTGACAGACGTTTTTACAAAGGTCCTTTTCCATTTGAAATAGATGAGGCTTTTTATTTTCACTGTTTGTTCTCAATGTGAGCAAAACGTGAATGCTCTGTTGTCCTGCCTGCAGAACCAAAGCATGCACTATGGAATTATAGCTGTACAAGGGGATATGAAAAACTGCATCATGTTGATCTAATAATCGTGACATTGGTAGCTTCATAAATACTGTATGTACTCTAAGCAAGTTTTTTCCATTAGTAGTCTGAGGGAATTAAAAGTCCTGGTTTTAATTTGACATTTCTTTTCTTGTATTTTCTATACTGAACTGTCTTACAGTATGTCTTTTGCATAAAATGCATAAGGTTTTGGGGATATAAATGGAGTTTTACTCATACTTTGTCCAAATACCTCTTGTAATTTGTATCAAAATTCTTGTACAATTTTTATATTAAAGATTTATCAGTCACTGACTTTTCTGTCTCTTTGTCTTTCACTTTTTCTTTTTTTACTGATTAAAACTATACACCTTTCCATGGAAAGATGGGAAGATGCTCACCTGCAAAGCTTGTACAAGGGCTCCTGTAGTTTGGGAGCTACATACTATATTTAAGAGGTTTGAATTTTTCCAGAAGGTGAATAGGTAGAAGTTTGGGAAGGGAGGTATAATTTTTGTCCCTGGCTTGTACAAATTTCCTCAGAAATGTCATCATTAGTTTGTCATCCAGAGTCCTACAGTTTCACTAAGTTAGTCACTTAGTGTCTGTAAAAACCTCTTAAGATGGACATAGGTATGTCTGACAGATTAAGAAATTCAAGTGAAAGGTCTTGCCAAACTCCAACTTAGTGTCCCAGCACATGTCAGACCCCCTTTGCTTTTCAAGGCAGAGGCACACAGCTCATTAATATCAGTATTTGAATAAGAACTTTTTTATGCTTTGAAATGGTGAAGACCAGTGGCCAAATAAGTCTTCCCACTGACCCTTGCCTGATCATTAGGACTAGGCCATATGCATTTATCACCAGAGGATTCATTTTTGAATTCCTGTGATTGGCTTTGTGCTCCATACTGATATAAAGAGGGTGTGATACGGGGAGATATTTTGAAGTCCCATTTGCAGGGAAGAATACTTTCTTTTGTTAAGTAATCTTGTTTTTCTTCTAAGGGCTAGCTGTAGCAGCTGGCACAATGTGAGCAAGATTCATCTGGAGTAAATGCTTTTGGTTCAACTTAAGCTCTTATGGTGCTAGTCATTTTCCACACACTGCACTTCTCAATAAAGAAAACAAATGATGAAGAGTTGTCTCATAACAGGACATTTTTATGCACGGCTCTGTGTTCACAGGACACATTACAAGCATTCTACAAAAGAAGTGCAAAATACAACTTGATTTGTTAAGTGCTACAAGGTGCTGAGCACTGAGGCTGTAATGCCTCAAAACTTGGGTATGTGCTGAACTTTAAGCACATGTACAGTCCTGTTTAGCTCAATGGGAATGGATATCTGCTTGCAAATGAGACCTTCTCTAACAGGCTAGCTGAACTGAAAAAAAGCCTGCTTAGTGTTTGGCAAGAGCCAATAAAACCTTTCTGTTGCCTTATATTTCTTATCAGCAAAATGGAGGCAACTGGACTAACCAGCTGAATGTGAGGGTAAGAAAAGAAAGGAATGTGAAGGCCAATTAACTAGCATTCACTAAGCACTGTGAATTTTAAGTATAAGGAAAGTGGTAGATTGGGTGGGTGGGTGTGTGTTTGGCAGCTAATACATACTATTTGATGAATTTAGTACTTTCCTAAGCTGTCACTAAGTCTATCCTTCTGCAGTTCTGGCATGATCAAGAGCCAATTTTCTGCAAAACATATAGCTCTAAAAACAGGATTTCACCTTACTACCCAGCTTCTTCCCAAATCTAATTCAGTCTATGTGCTGAGAGCCATGAGCCATATAGACACAGAAAGTCTGCCACAGGTCCCCTAACTAAAGGCTTGAGAGAGTGTTTATTCAGTTTGCTTGGTTTTCATCAGTCTGACAGAAACAGTCCAATAATGAGCTGAATGTCATTAATCTGTTACTGACTTGCAGTTGTTAGCTTCACATCATTAATTCCCCTTCTCCTTCCCCTTCCCCTTCTCCTTCTCCTTCTCCTTCTTTCTCCCCCTAAGTAGTATTTCTTTTTCTTTCCTTTTTGTCTGTTTTTTCCTTCTATTTTTTTTTCTTACTTTTCCCTATTTCCACTAAAATGCTGCAAGCACATACAGCTCTGCTTAATTTTGGTGGAGAAGGAAAAAGAGGATGGAAGGGAAAAAAGGAAAGTCAAGCAACTTTGGGAAAGTCAATCTCTGTTGAGACATGTGGTTATCCTCCCATGTTATTAAATGTCATAGGTGTATTAAAGTAGTTCTGCATGGAAGCCAAGCATAATTATAATCTTTTCATCTGTCATAACACATCTTTAATTGGCAAGAATTCCCCTAAAACAATGTTTTTCTAGCATAGGGTTTTCATACTCAGTGCAGAGATATTAACAGGCACCCAGAAGCACTGCTTTTGGCACAACTCTGAGCTAACTGCCAGAGTGAGAACCAGTCGAAGTGCAGTGGGCCACTTGAAAACTTGCTGTCTGCTTGTTCACTCCCTGCAAGTTGACAGTATGACAGCAGATTAAGTGCTACTAATTTAATAAAGCCACTCCTGCAGTGATGTTGATATACCAACAATGAGCAAGGGGTGGTAAGAAGAGAGGGGGATAAAAAGTACATTACTTTGACTGAAGTAATACTGGAAAAAAATACCACCCTCTATTGATCTCATGTGAAGTGCAGTTATTTTTAAGTCACCTGACTCATGCTTACCCAATCTTTACCTGTATTCATCAGAGACAGTATAATGAACAGATATTGATTAACTAGGATAGCTGGAGAGATTTCCCAACAGTGCTAGTTCACATCGATAGGTCTCCAATGGGAATACACGCAAGTGCAGCCCTGCAACATAACTTATTGTGTTCTAGGTCCTTCAATTGATTTTGTTCGAAGAAAACATATACAGTGGCTCTCTTGTGACCTTTAGCTGAAATCTCTCTGTAAAGAAGAACACAAAATGACAGTCGGACCAAATAAGCATCGCTGCTTACAGTACTGTCTGTTGTGGTAGCACCAAGGTAGCTATGTGCAGCATGTATGCTGTGGTCTCCATAAGATTCCAGTGCTCAGCACAGCCCTGATTTCAGGTGGCAACTTCCAGCCATTAGTCTTCTCCCTCCCAAAATAAAATCCTATTATAACCTCTCTGTTGCTCTAGTGTTTCAGCTAGATTTCAATTCTCCAAGCAATACGCTGCTGATCCTATGATAACTCCTTCCAAGGTGAAGTGTTTCCCACAATGACCAACACAAAGTTTAGCAAAGTATCCTATGAAGCTAGTGCCATTGAACTGGTAATGCATCCCAGGGGAGTACTAGACCCAAATACTGTCCTGCCAAGAAGCTTGAAGCTTTTTGAGCATTTTGCCACATGGCAGTCGTTGAATGCACCTTTTGGAGTTTCCTGCACTGCTTGGGATTGCTTTCTCATGGCGAGTTTTCCAGAGCAGTGTGGTGCTGATGTGGGATCCAGATCCCCATTTTTAGCTCCATTCCTAAACACTGTTTCAGGACCTAGGGAAAATACCACTTACCAGTATGAAAGGTGGTGTCAAAAGAGTTGCTAATAGTAAGAAGAAAAGCCTGAAAAAAAATCTACAAAGAAAAGCAAAATTGGCCAGCCCGAAATGCATGGTTTAGAAGTCCTAGGAACAATGTCAGACTTGCCAGAGGTCAAGCTGACCCAAACTTTGCAAAATTTAAATAGCAAAATCCCATTTCACTGCATGAATAAAGTAAGACTAAGCAAAAACATGAAGATACTTTCTGATAAACTACAGAGACTTTCAGGATCAAATGTGATTCCAGGATTTATCATGAGTCATTTCTGGGAGAGTCTGAACAGCACCAGTGCTACTTCCTCAAACCAAATCCAACCTTCATTTAGAGCACTGCATACAGTTCAGTTGCCATGGATGACAAAGGAAAATCCAAAGAAAGGCCTGTGCTTGAAGAGAAGGAAATTGCACTTTTATGATGGTAGCTTAAGAGAGCTTGATTCCCATAACCAAGCAAATGAGAGCTGGAAATGAGACATGATTGTCCTGCATAAATATATGACAACGGAGCAGGGTGTAAACACCCTGGAAAAAGAAGAGCTGTGTATGCTAATGAGAACAAATAGCTAAATATAATTTTAGTCTGGAAAGGAGAAACAAGTTTAAGTGCTAGAGCAGATTCTGGATCAGCCCTCCAATTCCAATATCAGCAGAAGAGGCCAAAATGAGAACTAGCTAGATGACAGTCTTGACTTCAGCAAGGCTTTTGGCACTGTCTCACACAACATCCTCATAGAGAATCTCAAGAAGTGTGGGTTAGACAAGTGGACTGTGAGATGGATTTGGAACTGGCTAATCAACAAAGCTTAGAGCATTTTCATCATCTGTACAAAGTCCAGTTGAAGGCCTGTTAGTGTTCCCCAGGGGTCAGTGCTGGGCCCAGTCCTGTTTGACATCTTCATTAATAATCTTGATGAAGGGATGGAGTGTACCCTCAGCAAGTTTGCTGATGACATGAAACTGGGGGGAAGTGGCTGATACACTGGAAGGTTGTTCTGCCATTCAGTGAGATTTGGACAGACTTGAGAGTTGGACAAAGAACCTCATGAAGTTCAACAAGGGCAAGTGTAGGGTCCTGGACCTGAGAAGGATTAACATTCTACACCAGTACAGATTAGGGGTTGATCTGCAAGAAAGCAATTCTGCAGAGAAAGACTTAGGAGTCCTGGTGGACAAGTTCACCATGAGACAACAATGTGCCCTTGTGGCCAAGAAGGCCAATGATATCGTGGGCTTCATTAAGAAGAGTGTGACCAGCAGGTTGAGGGAGGTTCTCCTCTCCCTCTATCCTGCCCTGGTAAGACCTCATCTAGCATACTGAGTCCAGTTCTGGGCTTCCCAGTT
>VYZX01018549.1:12890-49320 GCA_013401335.1 Brachypteracias leptosomus
TAAAAGCTGTAACTTGTTTTTCAAGTGGCATTAAATGAATTCTGATGGAGAGTTTTAAGGGGATAAGATATAAGCAGAAGACTAACTGCTAGTCTGTTAACGATGGATATTGAATTCACATAGGAAATGAAACATGAAGACAACTAGGGTGTTGGCTAGCTATCTAAAACCAGCAAAAGGGCATCATACATTTTTTTTAATGGTTCCACAGGCTTCTGTTTTGACAACTGAATCTCTTCACAATGACTTTTCAGATTATTTTGCATGTCCTGCTTGGGCTCTATCTGCCAATCTCAACGGGTAAAGGTCTCTTTCAAGTTTTCTCTCAGATACACCAGACATGAGGAAACCTATCAGATGCTGTAGAGCATCCCAGACAGCTTTGAGCACCTACATGTAGGTAATTATGATCAAACACTCTGTCATAACACGGACGTGAATCCTACATTTAATTTCAAGTTTTATCCTGTGGACAGAGAGGATAGAAAACATGAATTGTGTAAGGATAACAGTAACTGTTCCATGCTATGCATTAATACAAACCTTAACTTTCCAAGGAGTAGTTAATAAATTCATTAACAGATAAAGAGAAGTGATGGTCTTAAAGTAGAGGACTCAGAAGCCTCTGGTTCAATTCTTGGAGCAGTTCCTGCTTCAACTGACAAGAGGATCTTTGCTGCTCATGAAAAAGAGAGAACCCAGCATTTTCCAACCTCATTGGAGCAGCATGAGATAAAACATGAAATAGTTTGTAAGGAATCAAGGAATATTGTGTGCTAAGGGACTAGGAAACCTGTGAAAACACCTGTTTTTACAAGAAACTTTAATCTTTAGTTTCTAAAGGAAAAAACTCACAAGATTTCCCCATAAAATAAAGAACAACAAAAAAATCTCCTATTTTATACATCTATATGTAAGAATTTTAGGAAGAAGAAATAAAGAATGGATATAAAGATCATGTATTGTCTCACCTGTGACTATAATTAAACAAAAGAGTATACTGGTCATTAGTAAATAGGAAAAACTGAAAATGAGGGCTCACTTAAAAACAGGGTCCAAAAAGTGTCCAGTCCAAATCTCTCATGTTCATTGACCTCCTGAAAACTAATGGCACACTTGAAACTACTTCAGCAATAACCTTCCACTTAAGTCTAATTCTTAAAGGAAGAGAAAGTGCCCCTGCACACAGTCCCCTTACTCTCTCTGGCCACAGCACCAAGTGCTTTTTGCTAGCGCTTCCCTGGCTCCTGGTAAGGTAAGGTTCCCTCTTGCAACTCACAGCATCAGCAGGCTGCCAGCATCAGTATCTGCGTGCTGCTTTCTATAAAGATGATACTTATTGGCTAATATGAGCTCTCATCTGTGGTTTTCTCTATGGATGCTAATTCAAACATAATTTTAAAATTCTGTTTCAGATTATGTCTTCTTCCTGTAACATGTAATGAAACCACTCTCTAAAGAAGCCTCTTGACTTTCACTAGAGAACTGCAACACAAACACAAATGACTTAGAAGGAGCATGTGTATAAACTTACAGAGATATTATCAACAGTAGTTAATTATCCAATACATCTATTCATGCTTGCACCTCATGAGTGTGTTGCTCATATTTGCATTTAGTTCACTCTAAATCTCCCTTTCATTACTGTTCACAACCCAGAAAAGTTATTTTTTTTGATATATTCTACAGGCATGCATATTTACACTTGGAAAGAAAATTAAATACACCACATGCCTAATGAGCAGTTCCCTTCTATCCTTAACATATTCAAGGGCTAATATTTTAGTGCTGCAATGAAATGCAACCTTTTCTTCAAGAGAAGTCTGCTAGTGTATTTCTACCATCACCTGTACCTCTTTTCAGCACATATTTGCTGACTGCTCTAGAGCTCATTAAAACAAACCAAGCCTTTCGGGAAGTGTTTTTGTTTTCCAGTGATGATAATTAAAAAGATAGTATTCATGCTGCTTAGATTATATGAAGTGTACTTATATACTCTTTTAGAATCTAAAAGTAATGACATCTACTCATTGACCTTGTTAAGTACCTATGATTGAGGAAAAATTGACAAGCAAGTGTGAAGAAGATTGAAAAATGATCCAAACTAGGATTGAGAAATTATTAACAACCACTATAAACATTCATGGTTGTTAATCTAAGACACTTTGAATTATTGAAAAACAGGAAATAATTAAATAGAATTCATGTAAAGAGAACATAAGGAACAAACCTGCATAATACTTTACTCTTATTAAAGACATCATCAGGAGTAAACTTGTATAATAATAAGATAAATTATATGTACTATATTTTAAAACTTTGCTCTTTTATATATTTCTTCTTTGGAGATATTAACAGAATTATCAGTGGTTTAGTAAAAAAGATTAAATGAAGCAATAGCAAACATAAGGATGTTTGCACTAAAGTGCAGCAAAGTTTGTTGCAATCTACTGCATAAGAAAGATTTGCTGTATTCTCTCAGATCCAATAATTCTCTAAATAATCTAGATTCTACTCTCTATCAATTTTCACTTTTAGTGAAGAAGGACATTCTCTTTCAAGTAATTGAGTAGTCAAGCAATGAAGTTAAAAACACTAACAGCTTGCCTGTGTATGAAGATTGAGTGGACTTCTTTGGAGATTGCAGTGATTTCTTCTTTAAAGCTTATGTCAGTGAAACAGACTACGGAGACAGAATATGTAATCCTTCCATCAGGAGTGTGTCAGAGACCTCCCTGTGCACTGAGCACAGAAAGCAAAAGCATCTTCCTAAAGTACAGAAGTGCTCAGGGCCTACACATTCTCCTGCAGTTCTGCAGGTACCTGATGATAGCTCCTTTTCAGAATCTGTGGTTCAAGGCACTGATGTTTCTTTTCCTCTAAACTGTTTCATGAAGCCTGCAGAATAATCAGGTTTGAAGTTGCTGTGGTTATGTTGATAACATCATATGGTACATTTCCATTTCCAAACTGAATGGTCTTAATTTTCAGAATCAACTTTGGAACCAAGTGTTTTCCAGTTAATGTAGAAGCTGCTTTCCAGAAACAATTTCTATTATGCATTTTAAAATTCTCATTTCTCAAATTCTCCTTTTTAGTAAATTCATTTACCAAGAGCAAAAATAGACGGGCCTTGAACACACTAAAATCCAGTTTGTTCACTGAAGAGTGGGGGCACTCAAGCAGATGAAGAGCTTATCTGGTTCATTCTCTTATTTCCAGCAGTGATCAGTAGTAGACGTGTAGGGAAAGAGTGTCAGGCACCTACCTGTGAGGTAGTTATTCTACTTATGTATCTTCCTACCTTCCAGCAATCAGTAGCAGAGGAACCTGTTCTCCTGGACCGAGTTTATATCTGTCTGTTCTTTTGTTTGAAACAGAACGCCCTCTTTTTCAGATCATCTGCTGATATAGTGACCAACACAGATCCTTGTAACACACCACTCCAACTATTTTGAAAACAAGCAATTTGTTCCTACTTCCTTTTCTTATCTCTAATCAGTTATTAATTTATGAAAGGACTTTCCTTCTTGTCCCATGATGACTTCCAGTTAATAGCATTGGGAAAGAACCTCATCAAAAGAGTTTTATGGAAATAAACATAGTATGTCAAACATACTTACTTGCTTTCTGAATTTCAAAAACTCTAACAAAGAAAGCATGGGGTTTTCCTAAAATAATAAGGAAAAACCAAATCACATTAATATTTCCCTATTGTATCATATGCTTATTCCTTCATGTTGTGATCACGACTAGTGTCTTTCATATAGGGGCTAGAATGGCTTTTTATGCAGATCCCTCTGGATTCTCTTTTGAAAAAAAAAAAAGGATTTGACACTTGCCACACCTATTCTTCCTGTGCTTAGGCCACTATAAGTGACAAACTATACATCAAAGCTGGTTGTTCAGCAATTTCTTGTCTAAGTTCCTTTGAAATACCTAGGAGAATATTACCTGGTCCTTATATTTGTCACAGTTCATTTTATGAATTTATTCTAAAGTACCTTCGATTGGAACTAAATTTAAAACACTTCCTGGGACTTACCTCCCATAAGAAAAGTTCCAGGATAAGAATTTCCCAAACTCTTCCAATGCAAAGAAGTATCTTATTTTCATGCCTTAGAGACTTTTCTCCTTCAGTGTATTTGAAAAACGTTTTATTAGTAGTACTTATGCTCTTAGAGAGTTAGTCCTCAAAATATTTATGGGCTTCATATATCACAACTTTATATTTACCTTGCTAGAGTTTAATGCTCATTTCTTGTTCTCAAATGACTCTCCTTTTTATAACCTTTTTTTCTGTTGTTTGACTAGGCCTTTAAAAAGGCCACAGTTTGTGTGTCTTATCACCAGTCCATACAGAACTTTGTATGGATTTCTACCAAAAACATAGTTGCAAAGTAGTAAGGTAATAACTGTTGGGTGGGAGATTTGCCCAGCAGATACGTCATGCCATATGAGTATGCATAGGCTTGCAAACTTCAGTCTCTCACTGTACAGTTCTTTCACAGCAGCATTAATGGGAACTCAGTAGTGATGTATCAAATATTTATCAGCAACTTCAGACCTGAGCATGTTCCTCCCCCATCTTATGGGACCTTTTCTCCTGCAAATCACATTATCAGTGGATTTCTGGAACAAGTGGAAAACTGTTTGTCTTTCTTTTAATCTTCCCTCCTATTGCACATCATTTTTAGGGCGTGATTACATTTGGGCCTCTTTTTCAGGTAGAAGGGGGTTTTGTTCAGAAAAAGCCACCTATATCCTTTTCAGTCTTGAAAGGACAGTGAGCAGCACTACCAAAACTTGAAGGTCAGATGCCAGCAATACAAGGTCAGCAGTTATGATAGAAAATACAATTGCCTCTACACCCATGACTGATTGGTTACGTTTGACAGCTCTCTGCTTCGTGACACCGTTAGAGACACCAAGTGTGAAATTTAGTTTCAATGACTCCAGCCTCTCATTACAGCTCTCTCTAATGTGCCATGGCAGAAAGGCTGAGAGAGCTGAACGCTGCTGAAACTTGAAAAGACCCAATATCAAAGAAGACATAACAACAATGGTTCTCATTTTGCACTGACTGGGCTTTCTCTCCGTTCACATGATACATCTGAAGTGGCAGTGGTCACCAGTGCTCAGTTCAGCAGGAACAGCAGCTGTCATACTTCACAGGTACCTTAGAGATGTGATCAGCTCAGGGAAGTCTTGCTTCAAGTGTTCCCTCAAATAATAACAAAAATGTGGCTGCTTAATGGTGACAGCCCTTGAATTAAGGTAGAGTAGTCTGGGCCAAGGACTAATTTCAATCAAGAGAACTGCCTAATTATCACACACTTTAGAAATGAGCCCTTAAACACAAAAGAATTTAAGCAAGTGGGTTGAAGACAAAATATTGTTTACAGAAATGGGTAGAAGAAGGTACCAGCAGACTCTGATTGCTAGTCCTCTGCTGTAACCTCGTCAGTGTGATACATTAATAAATTCAAAAATTACTCTATGTGACCAAAAGAGATTCAGGAAAAAAAAAGAAGAATCATTCAGTGATTTTTGACATGCCTGTCATTGGGAACCGAGACCACTGAGGTTATAGTAGCCGCCTTCCAAACCTTGATGGCACAGAACAAGAAGGCTGATTTAACTTGCAAATGTAATTAATAGGAGTGAAAAGAAGTGTCAGGTAGTGGTAATAGACTGATATAGACTTCTAAAGCCAGTTAGACATTTTCTATGCAAAGTTCCATTAAAGCATATGTCCTTGAAGGTATTGAACTAATGTGCTGGACACCACTTCTTAGGTTTTCTGGCCTATATCACATTCTCCTCTAGTCATGTTTATTGCTACATATTTATTAATACTAGAGGACTGAGTTGCTATCACTTAAAAAGTTACTATATATTTGTGGAGGCTTGTGTACATACATTTTTGCTGCAGAAAAGAGAAGACAGAAACACAAAGTTTTAACAGAAGTGATTTAAGCTAACACTTGCAATGGATAGAGTACATACACAAGTGGTCCCTGCAACTCAGGTGACATGGAGTAACTCATTAAGCAACAGTAATTCAAATTTGTGGGACCCCTTGGTTTTCCAGAACTATCCTCTCACTTAAGATGTCTCACAGCTGACTTACCAGGTTTGAGCTTTTGATTTTCAGTCACAAACATATAAACTGTACAGATACTATCTGAAGCTTGGCACATACATTTCCCAAAGAGGCACTTTATAAGGAGGTTCAGAAGTCAGATACTCACTGATCTGGTTGGTAGATGCACTATAAAAAGCATTTACAGTAGTCGGGCTTGTAAACCACCTGTAGTAAGAGCAAAAGAAATTGGATGTCAGTACACTTACACACCTTTACGAATAGAGTGAGCAAAGATAAAATTGAAGTCAGTAGAAGGAAGCAAAAATATCAAAGATCTAGGATACGTTAAAGCTTAAGTATTTTCCATTTTGACATACACTATCTACACTTTCTAGAACATTTAAATCTATTGTTTAATGGCTTTATTTTAAGTGCATACATTCAATGAATGTTCAACAGAAGTGATTGTTAAACCTTCTATTCCCTAATCTGTTTTATTTCTAAGTGAGTGCTGTGCTTGTGAGATTGGCCATGTTGACAAACTGAAGTTCACCCAACAGAGGCTGCAACACTAAGCATCTGTGAAAACTCTCTTAGGTGTCTTTCAACCACGTGTGGAGAAACTCCCTCTTGAAATTAGAGGAAAGCATTTTGAAATGAGTGAAGTGACTTCAGACACTTTGCTGAAGAACTACTTGAACAATTAGGATGATGCCAGCAGCACAGGCAGGTGCTTTCTGGAAACCTAAATTCAAAATAAACAGCTTCACATTCTGTACCCTACATAATGAACATAGCCATCAGCGTGCTTATAAACAAATGGACTTCTTGCAAGGCAAAACAAATTTTATAAGGAATATTAGCATTTCTTCTTCTAGTTAGATTTCTCATAGGTACTAGAAGTAAACATAGATTTGAATAGCAAATAGGATTTACTAATCTCCTTAGCCTAAGCTCATCTATGTTGACAGTGGTTTTACCCATACAAGTGGAAAATCTCAGCTGGTTTCAGCAAGATCTAAATCCCCTCAGATTAAGCCCTTAGTTCAGTGGGTCCAAGATTTCATTTTATGATGAAGGAAGAACTGAGATAAAAGAAAAATGATGAAGATTAATTAATAATAAATTAGAGGCAACTCTAGTAAATGTCCAAACTGGAACATCCTAATATCTTTAACCATGCCTTACTCAGAAGTTTTGTAAAGCCAAATGAATACAATGCAGTTGTTTTGGAACATTTCTTTCAAAGAGAAAGGATGGGAGGTGTAAAACAAGGAGTAAGACAAAGGAGGATCTATCAGAAAATGTGTGATGTCAGTGACATTCATGTACATGATCTATGTTTTAAAATAGCACAATCAAATTAAAGAGTTATCTGCAGATCCTGGCTATTTTTCTGGCAACTGATGTCTCATGTAAACCATGCAACAAAGGGGAGAGTTTTAGAATGGCAGCATTCTGTCTTATCAATAAATTTATCTGCTTCTCTCATCTTCAAAGCTGAGCAGCTTATTTTACGATGCAGCAACTAGAAAAATTGACCAATGAAAGCAAAATGTGATACCGTGTAAATATCTTATCCATCCATTACATTATAAGCTCTAATTGCCACAGATAACTCTCCCTGTTTTGTTTAATAGAAGATGCAGAAGGGAACGAGCTGGGGGAGGTTGTTTTCTGGTCTGTTTTCTGTTTTATCTATAATAAAGAGCTTAAATGTTAGAGGTAATGTAGTGAGATAATTGAAAAATGAAGAAAGAATGCTTATGGTAAGGGAACAAAGAAAAAATTAGGGGCTTAATTAACTACATTTCAATTTCATATTTGTTCACAGCAGTAATCAGCTGGGCTGTTTTGAAGGATACAAGCCAGCCACTTCTGTGGTGGGACTTACTCTCCAGGCTTAGCAGTAGCTTTGGAGACTGTTTCTTTTCTGACTAGGAGAGAACCCATCTGAATGGGACTCATCTGAAACATGCAACGCTTTAATTTACATTTTACTGTAAGTTTGAACAAAGACACATAGTGTTGTGACTTCTACCTCACCCTGTAGGCAACTTTTAAGCATGAAAAAGGTTTCTGGAACAACAGTTCTTCCCTTTTTGCAAATCCTTTTAAGAGTGAGTGTCTTACAGGGCATCTCATTTCCAGCCACAGGATCAAAGGCCTGAGACAGACAACAGATACTTCAAAACAGGCTAATGTGCTTTGCCCTTCTCCCCATCTTCTTTGCTGCTGCAGCCCCAGGGACTCAACTCAGCTAGTTAAAGATAAGAACCACTACAAGCAGTGGTTGAAGAGCCCTTCAATGACAAGTGACATCTCTAATAGTACAAGTTTGCACCTGTTTTTATTGGATGAGGAGCTAACCAGTGATGCGCATACTTATTACAACAGGAGCACCTCATTCTGCCTGAGAGCAACTGCAAATGCTGCTGCCATTTGGTCCACAGCTGCTGGGGGAGGACATCACACCACTGCTGGCCGTGCTTTCATACCTATGAACTCAGATTCATAGGTCGTAGACTAGCTGCTGAGATTTATCACATCTCCATTCTGAGACTGCTTCTTTCTTCACAATCTACCACTGCAGGAACAGAGCCCATCCTGTTTCCCGAGCTTAGTATGAGCCAAAGATCAATAGCAGCCTCAATCTTCTCACTGTAAAATTGAACTAAGTTCTTTCCAAATCACTCTTTCATAATGAGGCCTCAAGAATGACCCTGTATGAAGTTTGTTATAAGCAGCTAGGAAGAGGAGACTTAGTAGCTATACCGTTCAGTAAGAACAAGAATTCTCTAGTGACAAGCAGAGTATACCGCTGAATTTCATATTTGATGTTTAGACAGTCAGCAAGAGGCATATTTATACTCCAGCATTTTGTTGTATTGTTCTGAGCCACTCTCAGAAAGACTTAGAAAGCATTTTCCGCAAAAACGGAGACTGCTTCCATTCAGACTAGCAAAACAATTTCACCTCTCAGATGTCACCTCCCCTTTCAGTGAGTTCCTAGAAATGACTGAACCTTCAGTGACAGACCTTAACTAATAACACATCAAATTAATATATGGAGGTCTGTAATAAATAGCTGTCGCTGATAAATTTTAAGGTGAAGCAAATTTAGAAATAGCTCTCTCATTCCTCTTTGAAGTCAGGTTGCCTAGGCATTTGCTTTAGGTGTGGTTACAATTTCAGTTCATTTGATCTATTAGTAGAAGGATAGAAAAAAGGAAACAGGCACAACAAACTCTAAGCTCTTATTAATTACAAGCTAAATAGATTAAAATTATCTAGAATTGTTTACACTGTTTCCAGTGTAAAAGGGACTGCTTTGAATGATGTCCTGTAAAATTACCTATCAGCTACTCCAGCAGTCAAAAGCTAATGCTGCATATTTGACACTTGTAAGTTTGAGATTTCTCTTATAGAAATAAAATCTGAAGCCTGCACTGGGATAGCAAGTGAGGCAGATGTTCTCTTAGGTTTGTGTTTCTTTAGACTACAATTTTCTTTGCAGTATCTTCCTTTCTGAATTAAGAGTATAGTGTGCTACATTGCCAGTCATGAAGAAGGATGACTGGGAACATTTACAATACAGGGAAAAGCTTATTAAGTTATTTAATTCTCTGTGAAGCACAAACCGAGTTTCCAATTTGTTTCCTCAACTTTTTGAGTTACAAGAAATCACTCAGGTGGAGAAGAATTTGGTGTTCAATATGCCAAGTAAGATGTAAAATAAAAGAAAATAATACCAGCAAATAAAATGAACTTGCGAATGTATAACACACTTAAGGTGGCTAGAAGTGAAAGGCCATACAAAATTGCTAATGAAGCTGGAATCTGGAAAATCTCTTCTTATGAAAGGACTATAAAGAAACACTTCTAAAGAGGAGGCAATTTTCAAGGTGCCTTCCAAAATTGTATTTCTACTTCTCATTTTTAGACAGTTTTACACATTTTTGTGTGTGTGTGTGATGGAGCTAGATGATCTTTAAGGTCCCTTCCAACCCAAACCGTCTGTATCCCCTGGGAATGGGCAAGAAACTAATATAAGCAAGAAACTGGCCTAGCCTCCAGTGCTACGTCACTGCTTAAACTGAAGGTCAAAGACCAGGAAAAGTCTTCAGGAGGCTTATTTGCAGCCTCTCCTCTCCAGGGCCATCCAGGGTTTTCTGAGCTCTCCAGCAATGTCTCTCCAACTGACAACAGCCTGCTCAACGTCTTTCATGACTACTTTTCCCATTTTGTAGAAGGAGCTTTTACACTGTCTTTAGTGGCATCCAACACAGCACCTCTCAGAGCTGCCCTCCCCTGTGGCAAACCAAGTGTCAGGGCTTACAAACAATAGTCTGTGGTCAAGAAACTAAAATAGGTCCTGGAGGACCCAGGAATCCTCTCATAATACACTTCCTCTGTGTCCTCTTATAGGGATACCTGATGCCTACGTCTCCAGCACTGAAAGTTGAGTGAAAAGTTAAGATGGATTTGGCCAGGTCTGAAAATCTTAGGGGAGATGTCCTGACTTCAAAGGAGAAAAGTTAACTATTATTAAGTGGTACGCCTAAGATGTCCTCTGATGCCTTGCTATTTGCAAGTATGATATTATCGTTAAGAAGGATGGATTCAGTCACTGTCAAAAAGGTGTGGATGTATGTTACATATACATAGTCATGTGTATGCATATTTGTATATATGAATGGGTATGGCTCCATGAATGGATAAGTAAATGTCACTAAACCCTTGATTCTCCTTTATCTCTCCCTTCCATATGGCCACCACTTCCCCATGCACTGCCTTTCACCTCCCTCTGCTTTAGTCATGTCTCACCTGGGTTACTGTAATTGTCTTCACTCCTGGTCCCCTTACTCCCACACTCCCCCTTTACAGACTTGCCTCCTCCATTCAGCCCTCTCAAACCAACTTGTGCTGCGATCCAACCTGTGCTGTTTTGTGTATCATATCCCTCAGCTCCTGCCACAAATCCCTTTTGTATGTGTCTCTCCTGATACCTGAGTACTTTTCCTCATTTGATAGAGCCAGCTGTGAAGACGACAGCCATCTCCACAGCTAGCTGTTAGGATCACAGCTGGCATCTAAAATGGGTGTTGGGGACAGCAGGTACCTCCCGCTGCTGTGGGGCCTGTGGGAAACCTGGCCACTGGGACCAGCAGAGTAGGTGACTCTGGTGCCCTGATGCTTTGTCACAGCTTTTTGGTTGGCCCGGGTATGTCCCTCCATCCCTGACCTGGCTAATGCCTTGGCTGACTCCCTCCATGCTCCCTTTTCCTGTAAGGCAGATTACAGCTAGGGAAGGAGAAGAAGAGAGGACAAAGAATTTTGATAATTACTCCTGCTTGGGGTATTTTTCTTCCTCTTTTTAGATTACAAAACTGTTGAATTTCCAGAATAACTTGTTTCCACTTTGTTATCCACATTCCTCTTAGCTTTATAAAACTCCTCTGTCTTGTATCTCCCAGCTCCTCCATCTGTCCCCTGATGATGTTTCCCTGATGCTTTGAATGAACCATCGTTTTGATTTTCCATTTAGTTGACTATGCTGAGGAGAGTTGAGTCCAGTCTGAAATAATATTGTTGAGAAATCTGGACTGCCTGCTAAATGAATGTAGTGTTTACCTTTTGGGGCTAGTATTACTTAACTAGCTGGCAACTTAATTCCTTAAACATTCATTTTTCTTATTTATCTTTTTCAGTCCACAACTTGGACTATCTTATAATATCTACCTCTAAATACACATGCTATTCTAAAAGCTACTGGACTGTGAAAAAGAAGAAATGAAACAAACAGAAACAAAGCCCCAAGGGTAATTCTCTATTAACACAGCACCAAGCTTCAGTGTAGATCAAAGATCTGAGGAGATCTATGAAATAGAAAAGCTAAAAAAAAAAAAAAAAAAAAACCCAGAAAAAGAAAAGAAAGAAAAAAGAGAAGTAAAAGCTTCAGAAAGCAGTAAAGTTTGATAGTTAAAATGTGGCAAATGCTGATATTTTTAAGGCCAGATTTGATATGCCTCAGACTGGGATCAGAGAGGGAGTTATTGGTTTATTATAATGAATTTTTAAAAAAATTACTGGAGGTGGCAATGACTCTCTATGCCTTGGTACTCTTCAGCAGACACAGCAAAAGCAGGCAGTGTGCCACCACTTTCAGAGCCCTTTTCTATCACCAGGCAAGTGCAAAGGCAGAGTAATCTCCCAGCAGGAATAATTACTACTGCAGGCTCAGGTGGGGATTACATCCAGCCCCACAGAAGGCAGAGCATATAGCCATGCTGGCAAAGGAAAGAGACCAAAAATCAAACTGGAATCCCCCAGGCCAGGATGTGCCCTGTGGGATGACAAGAAACGAACAAGGTGATGAGGGGGCTGCTGTTAAGTAGTCCTTGAAATAAGATGGTAAAGACAAGCATGAGAAAGTGTCCAATGCTGTACTTGGGGCGTGACAGCCCCTGGCAATACTACAGGCTCAGGAAAGAGTGGCCGGAAAACTGCCTGGCGGAAAAGGAGCTGGGGGTGCTGGTGGACAGCTGGCTGAATATGAGCCAGCAGTGTGCCCAGGTGGCCAAGAAGGCCAACAGCATCCTGGCCTGTATCAGAAATGGTGTGTCCAGCAGGGGTAGGGAAGTGACCCTGTATTTGGCACTGGTGAGGGCACTGCTTGAGCACTGTGTTCAGTTTTGGGCGCCACAGTATAGGAGAGACATTGAGGTGCTGGAGCGGGTCCAGACAAGGGCAACAAAGC
Source organism: Brachypteracias leptosomus (assembly GCA_013401335.1). Taxonomy (NCBI): domain Eukaryota; kingdom Metazoa; phylum Chordata; class Aves; order Coraciiformes; family Brachypteraciidae; genus Brachypteracias; species Brachypteracias leptosomus. The sequence continues at coordinate 25,739 of VYZX01018549.1, forward strand.
TGGTGAAGGGTTTGGAGAACATGTCTTACAAGGAGTGGCTGAGGGAACTGGAACTGTTTATTCTGGAGAAGAGAAGGCTGAAGGGAGACCATATTGCTCTCTACAACTACCTGAAAGGAGGGTGTAGAGAGGTGGGCGTTGGTCTCTTCTCCCAAGTAACTAGCTATAGGACAAGAGGAAATGGCCTCAAGTTGTACCAAGGGAGGTTTAGACTGGATATTAGAAAAAATTTCCTTACTGAAAGAGTTGTCAAGCACTGGAACAGGCTGCCCAGGAAAGGGGTAGAGTCACTATCCCTGGAGGTGTTCAAAAACCATGTAGATGTGGCACTTCAGGACATGGTTTAGTGGTCATGGTAGTGTTGGATTGATGTTTGGACTTGATGATCTTTGAGGTCTTTTCCAATCTTAATGATTCTATGATTCTATGTCATAGTGGGCAATCAGGAAAAACCTCCATTGCTTAACCATACCCATATGACAGTTCTCAGATTACATCCCTTGAGTTGTACAGCCAGGGATTACCTGCCAATTCATTTCCTTACAGTAGAGTTTTCCCATCATGCCAAGAATCTATGTCGTTTATGTTAGTGCTTCCTCGATGCTGTTCATGAGGAGGAGGTTGCTGATCACCATTTCTATAGAGAAGCAAGTATTAGTTCACTACTGTCATGGAAACTATTGTCCTGAAGAGAATATACTGTTGTGATCTAGCCCTGGCATAGAGGGCTGCAGGAAAGTCCATAAAATCATCCCCCTGGGATTAACCATTGCAAAGTCAGAGAAAGGTGTGATAAGAAGACAAAATTCACAATTAAAATTAAGCCATAAACAACCTCTCAAAAAATTACAACACTTCAACTTGGAATAGCCTGTGCCTGTCCTGCTGACGTGATGCTCTACCTGCCTCACAAACAACATAAAGCCACTCCTGAAACAAGGTATGGTTTGGTTTGAGTAGGAATTTCTGGAACCCTAAAGAAATACCACCACAGGAGTGAAGTAGCAGCAGCAATTTCAAAGTCTCTGTGTAGAAGGAGTCATTTTTACGTAGCTTTATTATACTAATTAAGTTCTGGTTAGGTTTTAATTTGCATTTTAAGGATATGATTACCCACCAGTAAGAAAAGAGACTGAGTCTCTCATGTATTTTATGACAGTATGTGACACAATCCACATTTTCATGTTTACAAATAAATAGAAATAACATATGTAAATTAAATTATATTTTATTTCATATCATTGTTATTAAAAGCAGGTAACTAACAATGCTGATTGATATTACTAATAATAACATTATCTCTTACTAATGGTTCCATTCTTAGAAAATTTACTTCATAAATCCCTGCTGTACCATTGCAAATTCTAACTGTGACCAAGAGACATAATCCATTTTTAATTGAGATTCAATTACCCTTTTTTTCATTAAATTAAGTTTAAGCTTCAAGCATTTGACTACTGTGCATCAGAACAGGGATACCTACAACTTACCAAAAAAATATCCACAGGAATTTCTGAATAACTAGGGAGATTGCCCATAAGCTTTTTGTGTCATAATATGTAGCTGTGTATATAATTCTATTAAAACATAAATTGTATAAATTAAATAATGTAAATTAAAATATGGTTAGAAGATTATGTAAATTTGCCTTTTGTCTACTCACTCAGTTTTTGGAACTTCTTTTCTAAGCCAGTAGAAATCAGACTGGGCTGCATATTTGCGAGTTTGCAACACATTGCCAAAATAGTCATTTTCTGTAAACTTCAACTGTATAGATAAAGCACAGACATTTTTAAAGCATGCCCAAGGAAATAAAACAATCAGAACTTTTATGTTAAATCAGATAATAACCTAGTTTTTTAGCCATTATCAAAGCAACTAAAATTTTCACACTTGTAGGAAGAATAAATATTTTGTGAGCTTAGTTAAAAAACAGGGGCTGAATGGATCTACGTAAGTGACTGGAACATCAGAAAAGCTCTTCCCTGTGCAGAGAGGAGCTGAAGAAATCAGAACTACCCAATGATGAATTGCAGCCTGCACATTTTTACGGCTATTATTAGAACAATCTCTTTTCCAGAAAGAAATGGGTCTACTTTTATTAAAAACCATTTTCAAGAATGTAACAAAGCCCCCTTTTTCAGTTGGTTTTGCATTTTATTACAAATACTTCATACTCTTTGCCCTCTGAGGGTTCTTTCTTACTGTTTCTCACATTAAATGTTTACATAGGCCTCCATGCTTCCATAAGCCTCCAAATCTAATACCAATTCCCCCCTCCCACAGCTGAGCAAGAAAAAGTAATGTTAATAGTTTATAAATCCTGATGATATCCCTGTCATCAGTTTCAAGCAATCTCAGGAATTGCACTTCAGATGTAAACTATAGTTTTGCAACCAGAATTAGCAAGTGGTTTTTGGTAGATATTACCACTTATCTGGGTAAATAATTTCATACGCTGAGTGATAAAGTTGGTTACATTCGCTGTCACATTACTTTGCCTTTACAACACCACTACTCTTTCCAGAAACAAGGCTGATAAAGTTGGTTCTTCAAAGTTTTCTTAATAAATTATGCCTCTGTTTAGTGTTTGCTCATGTTCTTTGACAAACATGATTATCATGCTTCTATTTTACAGGTTCAGGACTGAATTTGTGATTTTGTTTTGCCTGTGACTTTCAGTAATACACGCATGCTACAGTTACTCCTTTGGAAAATGGTAAAATATATTATTCTTCATCATCTGCCTTCCCACCTTAGTTAAGCTGAACAGATAGTCAGTCAGGAAGGAGTCCCCCCATAGTAACATTGTCCGGCAGCCAGCACAGTAGGCCTATACATTGGTTAGAACCCCCAGGGATGATTATTAACAAAATCATAAGAGAATTCATAGCCTGGAGAGCTGAAGAGTGCCTATATAGGGCATCATAAATTGTGATATTCTGAGGAAAAATGTATTAGTTTTTTTGAAGGCCATTACTTCAAGGAGAAATGTTTCTGGTTTGTTTCATTTTTACAACTAAATGCAAAATTTATGACACTGTGTGTTTAACCTTTAAAATGTTTAATAGTAGGAAGGTTCTTTGCACCTAGGCACTCAGACCAGACCTCGTGGTCATCTCACTTAGACACACTGGCATTGACAATTCAGATATGAAAACTAGCATACTTAATTCAACGTCTAAAAATAACTAGCAAGCAGAACTCCAGATGTCTACCAAATGAAAGAGGAGCTTTGATTTTAGATAGCAGGAAAACCGAGCGAAAAAATGGCTGCAATATGTAAAAGAAGAAAGCTGCAAGTCTGACACTTACTGTTTTGATGTCTTCATTAATATATGTGTCATTCATTATAAACTGAGGGTAACCCACTTTTGCCATAACTGCTTTTGCCTTTGAAAAAGAAAAAAAGAAATAAAAGTGTTGGCAGATACAACCATGTTTCAGCATATGGTTTGGTTTTTTTTTTCCTCCATTCTATTTCCACTTTGTATTATCATGCCTCCCTGGAGACATCCTAATTTAACTTCAAACCGACTTGCCTACAAGGTAAACTTGGTGCTGCAAATGAGCTTCACATTACAACGTGGAGGGTCCAGGTTCTGTTGTCAGATTATCACAGTAGGTCTGTTGTCGCCTGCAGAGCTTTTGCAGACTTATAGCAATGTGTTTGAGTGCAAATCTTAACAGCTGATTTTCCCTACCAGTTTTTGTGTTAATCATATGGTCAAATGTCTGTTTTTACAATGTTTTCTGAAAGATGACAGGAAATGGCCCATTTTTCTATGGCGCGGTAGCTAGCATGCATCCAACTGTTAAAATAGATTTGATACACAGATATGGGTGAGCCTGAGTCCCAGCAAGTGCAGATGGACATATTTCCACTAAGAATCACTTCCATTTACCTCTGAGGATGGGTGCACACTTTTCAGAAGAACATTTTACTTTCCTAAAACCACAAGGCTAATCTTTGTTACATTCTCCACTTTTATCCCTCTACTTTGCAGTCTTTGTCCTTTCTCTAATGTCAGTAGAGGTCTAAGACACTTTTCACTAACTTGGGGTTTTTTCCTCTTTCAGTCATGACTTGATCCCAGTGTTTATGCACAATCTCTTTAAACCCTCTGGTGTGAAGTGATAGTAGCTGAGTATTCCCACTTTATAAATCATGGTGTAAGTATATAAACAGACTTAGTAATGTCCTCACAAAAACACCAGCAGGCCACTCAGTCACCCAGAATTTTTGTGGAAACAACATGTTTCCAGAAGAAAGGCAGAAGGATACAAAAGGACAAAATGACATACCATGAAGTGAAATATGACAATTCCATAGAATAAAGTAAAGCCATGGTGGACTAGTGTAGCAGAAAGCTTTCACTTTGTATGTTTTCAGGATGTTGAATGTAATTTCTCAATAAATCTTTGGAATTTCACCCATCCCTCAAAAAACACTCTTCTGGAAATTTGTTCTTCAAACTCAGATGTCTAAACTCAAATGAATATTGCAAGATACGCAGTGCAATAAATGGATTGACTTTTAAACAACTGAAGCCATATCAGCCCTGCATTCTGCCCTCTGAGAGCAGAACCCAGACCTTTCCGGGGTTCATCTTCTGTTTTCCTCTTGCTACAGGGTGTGACTTTTCAAGGGAAGATTCCACTTGTCCCACAATGAAATCTTTGCCCCTTCTCCCCCTCCACAGTGTCTCAATACAACAGGGCCTCCTATGACAGCAAGAATTAGAAACATTTGTTCTACAGATGTAAGAAGGAAGCTGATGGATGACTTCCTCCATTTAACCAAAATTATTTTATCTCCTATTTTGTTTTTCAAGAAGAAAGATCTCTTTGCTTCTTCAAACTCCTTCAGTTTCTCTATCTCATTTCCAACTCAAAGTCATAATCCTCCATTTGTGACATCACAATTAATTGTGGTTGAGATAATTAAGATGTCACAAACAGAAGATTACAACTTCAGGTAGGAAATTAGCAGCAGGAGCAAATGATCTCTTAAGAAAGATCCCATTGTCGTGCAAATATCTCTAGTGATAAAAAAAGCAATGGAAGATAAATGTTCAACAGGAAACATGAAGTGAGCCAAATTAACTCTCAACAGAATGTCTTCTCAATTTTCCAGAAGGTAGGGCAGCCTTTCAAGATATTTTAAATGCCGGGATTAGGGGGGGGGGGATAAAGAGTGGTGGTGGTGAGCATAATTAATCTGTAAGTTTATATATAATCACGAGTGTCTATTTTTTTCCTGGTGATGTTGTCAGGTCCAGCTGACTGAACTTTGTAAGGAAGTGGAAAATTTCCTTTTTCATTCCCAGCGTTTTAATCCTAGTGTAAACTAGTCTTGAGAAAGCAAAAGGCAAAACTCATCAGTTTTAGTTTCTACTAAATCAGCTGCTCGGACAAGTTTGGTGAATCTCAAATGTTCTGTATGTGTTCCAGAAAATCCATCTGAATCACTTACAGTAGCCTCTGTGTTGGATCTACTTAACTGAGACCCTTAGCACTTTGATTAAACAGATTTTATTTAAAAAATAACTTAGATGATGAAAAATAAACCCTTTGAGAACGATTTATAGTGCAACTTACAAAAAGCTTTTAAAGAAAAAGTAAGGATTAACTGTGTCAGTACAATGTCATTTCACTAATGATATAGCATTACAATGTCAATCGAAAATTGTTGATCTTATTTTGGAACAATAAATAACATTTTTGGGTTTAAGCTATATATATCCTTTAAGAGCACTCTTAATTTCTAGACTGTCTTCCAAACAAAAGCAAATAAACTCATGCCTTACTAGCTGTAAATGCAGAGGACTATGAAGCCAGCCTGGATCTGGCAGCGCTTCTTTGTTAAAAGAAGTGGAGATGGGCCCATGGTGCTAGTTGTCTGGTTGTGACCACAATAAGTCCATCTCCACTTCACCATATGGACATTTTTGCGTCTTTGTGGAATATCTGACACATCTATGTCAGTTCCTTCTTCCACAGCAGCCCACTGAGAACAGCAGCTTGGAACTGCCAGGTTTGGGCCCTTTCAGACCCCACTCTGTAACCAAACATCTCTAAGGGTGTGGATGATTCCTCTAAGTTCCTTAATAAGAGGTCTGACATAGATTTATCCAAATATCATATATAATCACGTAATATCATAAATAATCATATAATTAATATTTAACTTTTTTTTTATTATTTTAGTGACACTTAAATCCTTTACTCTTGTCATGGTCCTGGTGCACTAGGAAAAGAAGATGGGAAGAGTTCTCCCAACCAGACTACCTTAGGGAAGATGGGCTCACTTGTCAGGTCACACACACTCTTGCTTTGTGACTTCACAGTTGATGTTGTAAGATTAAGATTTCCAAGCAGAAAGATAAAATGGTCAAACACTACTGAGATTTTTTTTGTAAAGGCTATATAAAATCCTAGTAAATAACAGAGTTTGTCTCAAAGAGATTTTTAAAAGAATACTCAAAAGGCAATGCTGCTCCTAGTACTTTGATGTTTTATCAATGGCTAAAGCTGTCTGTATTTTGTGATATATATTTTATTGCATTTGTTACTTAAACAATATGTGTGGTTTAGAAGTCTGAGCAACTAAGACAGACAACTATATACTCTGTAATGACTAAACTCTAAGGTAGGTAAACCTTACTGGTACTGTAATTCTGATGCCTTCTTAAATGTTCCACCAGTCATGTAAGATAATAAATATTCAGGAAAGTACATACATTGTTACTACACCACCAAGCTAATTTGCTGTTAGAAAATGTAAGTACATGTTTAAATACCATTACAAAGCTTCTAGACCATCTAAAATCACAAATAAACAACTTCCTTTTTTGAGAACATCTGGAGCAAGAGCTGATGGGGAGCAAGATGGTACAAGGTTGTCACATGCAAGCCATGTCTCATTATACAGGTTCACAGAAAAGGAATGCGTCTCAAATTGGTCCTGAAGGTATCTACAATACAGCCAAAAATTTAGAGGTGTGCCATACTCTCCTGAGATCCTACTGAGCGGATGGACCAGGGCCACTTTATCTCCACCATGTAGCACATATTGGTGTGGGAAGAACAGAGAAACAAGCTTGCTTGATCTGGGGGACCAAGATCACGTCTCCTTTTGAAGGGCTTCCCCCAGTATCCTGTCTCCAGTCTGGGTTGAGGTTCAGGCCCACACAGCCCATGCAAGTACTTAGGGCAGGAAGAATGGGTGGCAAGCCAGAAAGCTGTGGCACACCAGTAAGTTCCCTGATACTTACAGTGAAGAACATGTGCCTCCTGGTGTAGGGGACTGTTTCCTATAGCCAAAGCAAAACCCATGAGAGGACATAGGAAGTCCTCTGAAGTCCTTGGGAATCCTTCCAACTGGGAGGGGCTCTGCATCAGGTCCAAGCCTGTTCAGCTGAGCCCAGCACATGGTCCACTTTATTTACACAACAGACAAATTAGAAAGCAGGTTTCTAAATCTGCATTTTGGAGGTCTCTTGCTTCCCTAGCTATCTTTTCTGTTCACTTGAGTAATATTTAAGAGCAGTTCAAAGACCTCTTATTCATACAGCACAAGGAAGTAAAAAATTCTTCTAAGACTGGCTTGCTCTTTGATAATGAAGTCAGTATCTTCCCCTTGATAAAATTAAAAGTATGTTTAAGCCACCAGCTTTCCAAGAGGCATGCACACACATATGGGGAAAGCACATGAAATGTGACAAATGTACAGGAACCAGCCATGTGGTAATTGCACATGAATCTGCCCTAAACGCACCATGCATAACTTTTTATGGTTTAAAAGCCCATTTAATGCCTTTCTCTAATTTGCATATTAAATAGCCACGTGTATAGGAAGAAAAGGGGCAACGGAGTATTTCCCCTAACTATCATTAAGCACTCAGCCTACCTTAGGCTGTAGGGTAAATTAGGAAAACTCATCACTGCAGGCTTCCTCTCCTGCCACAGAAAGCAAGAGGCTCTTGGGGTGGGGGGTGACGCAGAGGAGCAGCATGCTTTAGAGAAAGTCGTGATAACTGTTTTCCGTCCCAGCAGCCAGAGGGAGCAGGCTACGAGGCAGAGGACCCAGAGTGGGACTACTCCCTCTGCTGCTGATTACGTATGGAAGTTTCCCCACTGATTTCAACACAGTCAGGATTTTATCATCAGTGTGTCTCTGCCATGATGAGAGCATTGCAAGTGAGTTTACTACAGAGACAAAATAATAAACAACCTCTCACTCTTGACTTAACAACTTGCCAATGTGGGAAGCTACATGTGTTTCAATGCTACAAAGCATCCCAGTTTCCAGTCTAGTCAAATTCTCACTTGACGACCAAACTTGGCATGTGAGCTTTCTGAGAGCCTTTTTGTCCATTGGAGTATGATTTGGATATTTTGTAAGCCTGCTAGCAACACCAACTACTGACATACTGTACTTACTGTAAAAAAAACCCAACAAAACAAAACATTTATCTCACGCCTGGCAAAGTTTTATGAGACTGACACAGATCTTCTGTATATCAACTTGACTCACAATAACTTTGTGAAGATCATTTTCAAGCTTCTAAAAATATAAAAAATTAATACAATTACAGTTCACTGAAAAATTAGCATGAAATACATTCTGAAAGCTAAAATCATTCATGGCAAAATAATGCTCCATTTAATTACAAAGATTAATTCAGCCTTTATGTACATGTCTGGTCTTTTCATTTTTCATTGAAAACAGATGATTCAAGAGCCATCTGGTAAAACTGCTGCATGAATATCACTGCATCTATCTAGATTTTATGTACAGAAAACCTAGGAAAACAGAGTGATGCATCTTGGTAAAATTCAGAAAAGTTTCATCACAGAGTAAAGCCCAATTCCACAGATACTGGTAGGAAGTGACGCACTGACTTGAGTGGGAGTTGGATTGGACCCACCTTAATGATGTATATTATTTCCTATGCAGGGGCCACATGAAATGTCAGGGATTTGCACATCATCCAGTGCAATCAAAAGTGCAGTGGCAACTCAAACACAAACACTTGGCATGAATTGATAACTTCTAAGAGTATTTGATCTGCAGTGAACTGGCTGTAATCCATACTCCAGAATACAGTTAATCATCAAACAATTTATTTTTAAACTTTGTCTTTAACTTTCCTCTTATATTTACATATCAACAATACAGACTGTGTAGACTTTTCAAGATTTTTAAAGCTAGTGTTTCATTTAATAATAATTCACATACCACGACCTCACACTACACCATAAGCCTCCCCTTCATATTTCAGTAATTGTTTTGAATGTTCTAAATTAATTAATTATGAAGATGGAAAATTCAGGTAGCGTTCCATTTTTGTAATAGCTTGAGGCCAGCAGTAAAAAATAATAATATTAATATAAAAATATCAAGTGACTTATGCGAATAAACACACCAGTCAATTACACACGAAATTGTTTTCAGTTAAATATACTCTGTGGTTTCAAAAGCAGATTTGTGTGGCCAAACATGAAAAAAATATCCTAGTCCTTGTTTTTCTCCCCTGCTCATCCTATCTCTGTTGATGCTTCTACTCATGCTGCCTGCACCCACAGCCTCCAAAGGCTGCCTCAGTTCCTTGCCACATCTTTTGGGTGACTGCTTAGCTCATTAACATAGCAGAAACCTATGTAAGTTTTTACCCAGCTAATTTTCTACCAGATCAGTGAGCTGGACCACTTACTACAAGGAGAGCCCTAGCAAGTGCTGGAAGCAGCACAAGGCAAGTGCTGGGATCACATAGTGTGGGGAAGCAGAGAAGGAAGAGCAAATGTGTTACGTGTTACATTAGTTACCACTTCCTTTGAACCATCTTTTGAAACCAAAGCCTCACTCCAAGAAAACTTCCTGACAAGAAAATATTATCTAGTACACTTAAAAATACCATACCACACATTACCATCCTAGGAAATACAGAGGAAAGGGACACAAATTATTTTAAGTAAACTGTTGGTTGGCATTGTATATTCAGTCTTAATAGTCACCATCCAGCTAAACAATATTATTATTACTAACCACAAAGTTGCAAGCACCTAAACATTTAGTAGGACTGCTAGGCACAGAAGAGTCAGAAAAAGGAATTCTGGCTTTCTGGAAGACAAAGACTCAATCATCGGTTCAAGCACTGCATCAACAATTTCTCCGGAATTAAATTTTCAGTTTAAACTAATCCCACATTAAATTTATTTTTTTTAGCAATAGAACAGAACTAAATCACAGAAAATGTGAAACAGTTGTATAAAAGTAGAAATTCACTGTGATGTTTTCACAAGTGTAACTCCTTAGCTAAATGCTGCAGTGTAATTAATAGACCTACTCATATTTTCTCCTACCAGTTTGATTCCAAACTCATTCTGTTCCCAGCTTTGCTTTAGTTTTGCTAAGAAAAATAATTTCTTGGTCCATTTTACTTTAAATCCATTTTCCATTTGTAACCTCTGTATGAAAATTACCATGATTCCATTATTTTATACATAGAATATTATATATGACAGACATAAATGCTGTCTTTCAGGAACAGAACCACAGCTCTGTAAATGAAATATATTTCCTCATGGCACACAGCAAATATCTTCCTCTGTGATTATACAACACATAAATGGGCTTACACAGTAGGCCAGCACAACTGAGTACCTGGCAAAAGATATTTAACACCTAACCATTACTGTTCAAAGCTCCTCAGTCTGTTTTAAAGGGCTCTGGGTTCTCAGAGGAGCTGGAATCATGGCTGCGGACCAGAAGAAAGGGTTGGTGCACAGATATGCAAGCTGAATCAGCCTGCACTAGGTCCAGCTATGGCATCACAGCACCACGCCAGAAGTGATAGGTCTACTCCATTCAGCATGGGCATTTCTGCACTGGATTCCCCTCTACACAGCTGTGGATCACTTAGGGTATGACTACACTGGGGAGTGTGGACAGCTAGGAGATCCTCCAGCTGCACTTCAAACAAACCAGAAGCAAGTGTTGGGTTTGAAGGCACAGACCATCATCAGTATCATGCTGGTATAGATATGTCCCATGGTATATGCTGCTAAGCTACCTTTCACAGGGCTCTAATAGCTCACACACCTGAGTTAAACTTGGACATATCCTTAGCACTTTAGAAGACAACACTCCCTCAGGCCTTTATTTTCAGGCAATGCTCTGTGTTTTCCAGTACAATTGTCTCTTAAAACACACACAAAAACCCCCCTAAGCCCCCAAACAACCAGACACACACAACTCAAAATTCTGTTTATCTGTCTTTTGAAATTACATTAGATATAATTAGCAAACAGATTTTGCACCATAATCCTATGGATTTACAATGGCACAAAGGAAAAGACACCTTTTTCTCCATCACGTTAGTGAGCTGCAGAAATCATGATGTGGCATTTTTTGTAGAAACTTCTTTCTGGGCTCATTTAGCTGCTCACCACCAGTCAACCTGTACTCCCACTGTCATGCCACCTCTTGCTAGAAACACACCCACCTTGCTGAAAAACTTTTTCTGTTGCTTTTGTTTTAGCTCTGGAAAAATAGAAAGTTTAACAAAATACACTGTGCTGACACAATAAAAGTCCTCAAGGACTGAAAAAGCTTAAGAGGTAGCTGTCACTGAAAGCTGGGAGAAGGGCAGTCCCAGGGACTGGGAAAGGGCAAGAAAACTCTCTCCCCATCACAGCTCTATGGGATATGAGTTACCACACCATTTCTTCTGGCAGTTTTATTCAAAACTCTGAATAACCTGTTCCAGAGAGGGACAACTTCTGACCTTAGGCTCTGCTTGCATCAGTTTATACTCATTTAACATTTTCAAGGTTACCTTTGCTTAAGCAAAGGTTGCAGAGCAACTACTTTTTTTTTTTTTTTTTTAATGANATTTATTTTTACATTGATGGAAGTCACCACCTAACCCAGACACCTCACAGCTCCCTTATGAAGGAGGGCAGCTGAGGAAGCCTTTATTCTTAGTCACAGCATCCTGGCTTCTGAAAGGCTACTAAAGGAGCAAATTCCTGGGTCTGATGACATCCTTGTGGTAAAGTTTCTCTAAAAGTAAACTCCAGCAATACCACTACCTGAAACCATTTAAACATTTCACAGCTTTGTTTCAGACCTCCGCAACTAGTACAAGACCTGAGCAAGTTAAAGTGCTGCTAAGGCTCCTGGCCCTGGACAGCTTGGTGCCCAAGGCTGAGAGTCCATGCTGGAGGCCCTACCTTGCTAAGCTTTCTGCCCGCTGTCAGAGAGCAGGCAGCTTTCCTCTCCATGGCTCAGGTGGACATATACAGGACATGGAGATCTCCACAGCCAGGAAATGCACATAGAGATGGAATGCCAAGTAGATACCTGAGCGTGCCCTCATAAACTCCTCTATACAGAAAATGGATCTCCCATACCTCAGTATCAGTTACTGTTGACCTAAGGGACTAGAATGTCTTTATAACTGTTCCTCCACAGAAGGCAGTTTTACTTTGTAAAACAGCAAAGATAATGAAGGTTAAAGCTGAGAACTGTCCAAGACTTCCAGAGGTGGTGAAGGACTTCCTGCCCTTTGGAAGAATCAATGTCTTTTAGCTTACCAATGCTTCTGTACTGTATTTCTGCCACAAAAGGTTCAGATTCACCCTAGTCCCTGAGCATCCGCAAGTGTGTCCATCCATTTGTCTCCTTCCTTCTATTTCAAGTATAAGATTTGTCACAAGTGTTTTGATGTCACACACCCATTGTGGCCTTATGGAGTCGTGGTGGTGTCTGAAAAATGACAGCTGCGAGATCAGGGTTAAATACAATTTCCTCTCCCTTCACCTGTTTTCCGCTATCTTTGCACGGTGCTCAGGTTATTAATGGAACTGAAATCCCTGCACAACTGAGTGAGCAGTAGCAGCATCCAGGATAGCAAGGGAGAAGCTGACAGCAGCAATCTAACCCTAGAGATAAGAGATAAGCAAACATGCCATGGCTATTAGTTTCAACTCTGGCCAATGGAGAAGAACATCTCCTGTTGCTACTAAACAGGAAAGCCCAGTCCTCCTGAGAAGGTTAAATTAAATTCAGGATGTGAGAGAGATTATTCTTAGAGTTCAAAAATTAAAGTTTGTGATGAGAATTAAACATTTGACTTTTTTTTTTTTTTAAAAAAAAGAAAATAAAAACTGTTGTTAATGTGATGGAAAGTGAAGACCTGTCTTTATTCAGAGGAAAGTGGGGAACACTTCTACACTAGAAGGAAAGTATCTTGCATTCTCTGTATCTTCCAGATGAAAAATATTAACATTGACATGTTCAAAACAGCTATCTCAGGGATGGTGCAGAACAGGTAGTCTTAATGCTCTGACCAAATTCCAAACTATGTATGTAGAGCAAACTTTCAAATCCCCTACATCATTTCTGAGCTGTGCAGCATCTACTTCACTTCCTGTTTTCTATTAAGTTGTCCTCTTCACATGTCCATGGACATGGTAGGATAAAGATGAGTTACACCATAAAGATAATCTCCTGGGGATATATTTAATGCCCAAGGCAACCGTAGACATGTAGGAAAAGTTAAAATGTAACTCTGCCTTTTTTGAACTCCAATCCGTGTTTCAACTTTATGAGGACATATGCTCATTGTTCCCTGCAATGAAACTGTTGCCATACAGGCAGGACCTTATATTTTTGCATCCAGACAGAGACTATCCTCATTTAAGAAAGTTCACTTTCCCAAAGGAANTTTGAAGAGAACTTTTTTTTTTTTTTTTTTTTAATGAATAGAATGAGAAAAATTCTCTTTTCATTTCTAGCCACAAGTGAGAACCAGATCCACTCTAGATACAGCTGAGAACAGACACATAGCAGAAAGACTTGTTCTTACACTACTCTAAAACTGAATAGGGACTCAGTCCATAAACACAAGCATTACTGGGCTTAGGACTTGGAGGTTTTCTCTCTGGGGAGAAATTCCTCTGCTTGAACTGGGACCCTGATCAGCAATGTACCTGTAAGCATGTCACTACCAGTTGTCCCTGCCTTATAATATATGAGGTGGGAAAGAAAATGCATGCATAATCAAAAACACAGGCTGCAGAATATAGAAAAATTATATGCTCTACTTAAGACCAAATCCCTCTACATTCCAAATCTTTACATATTTTAATTTTAAATAAATTATATATATATATATATTTATTTTTACATTGATGGAAGTCACCACCTAACCCAGACACCTCACAGCTCCCTTATGAAGGAGGGCAGCTGTGGAAGCCTTTATTCTTAGTCACAGCATCCTGGCTTCTGANGTCACAAGTGTTTTGATGTCACACACCCATTGTGGCCTTATGGAGTCGTGGTGGTGTCTGAAAAATGACAGCTGCGAGATCAGGGTTAAATACAATTTCCTCTCCCTTCACCTGTTTTCCGCTATCTTTGCACGGTGCTCAGGTTATTAATGGAACTGAAATCCCTGCACAACTGAGTGAGCAGTAGCAGCATCCAGGATAGCAAGGGAGAAGCTGACAGCAGCAATCTAACCCTAGAGATAAGAGATAAGCAAACATGCCATGGCTATTAGTTTCAACTCTGGCCAATGGAGAAGAACATCTCCTGTTGCTACTAAACAGGAAAGCCCAGTCCTCCTGAGAAGGTTAAATTAAATTCAGGATGTGAGAGAGATTATTCTTAGAGTTCAAAAATTAAAGTTTGTGATGAGAATTAAACATTTGACTTTTTTTTTTTTTTAAAAAAAAGAAAATAAAAACTGTTGTTAATGTGATGGAAAGTGAAGACCTGTCTTTATTCAGAGGAAAGTGTGGAACACTTCTACACTAGAAGGAAAGTATCTTGCATTCTCTGTATCTTCCAGATGAAAAATATTAACATTGACATGTTCAAAACAGCTATCTCAGGGATGGTGCAGAACAGGTAGTCTTAATGCTCTGACCAAATTCCAAACTATGTATGTAGAGCAAACTTTCAAATCCCCTACATCATTTCTGAGCTGTGCAGCATCTACTTCACTTCCTGTTTTCTATTAAGTTGTCCTCTTCACATGTCCATGGACATGGTAGGATAAAGATGAGTTACACCATAAAGATAATCTCCTGGGGATATATTTAATGCCCAAGGCAACCGTAGACATGTAGGAAAAGTTAAAATGTAACTCTGCCTTTTTTGAACTCCAATCCGTGTTTCAACTTTATGAGGACATATGCTCATTGTTCCCTGCAATGAAACTGTTGCCATACAGGCAGGACCTTAAATTTTTGCATCCAGACAGAGACTATCCTCATTTAAGAAAGTTCACTTTCCCAAAGGAAAAGTACGCCCAAGGTTCAATGGGCACTAAGCAGAAATATGCTTTCCAGTTCAGAAATGACAGGGTTGTTTCAAGAAGATCTGAACCAAACTTTCTCATAAAACCAGTAAATTTGGAAGTCAGCAGTCACCCATATTGGCTTTTGAAAAGGCATGAAGTGCCTAAATGGAATTAGAGCCTTTGGAAACTTCTCCCTCTTTTTCTAGTTCTTCTGAAGTGAGCCTAGCAGCTTGTTAGTGCTCTGAAGCAGCATTACATTTTGTGAAGTTCTCTGAGACCCCTGAAACAGACATAAAGTCATCTTAGAAGAATCTGTAAAAGGTGGCTTGTGATCTTTGGCTTCAAAGCTCCATCCTCTTCTTTTACCAAGTGTTGTTCTGTCAGCCTTGTGCTGGCCTTCATTCCAGAAAAAGCCCACTTGAGATATGGGAGGCACTGAGACTCAAAGCTGGTTCCTCTGTCATATTTTTATATTATTTTACACAGGATGGGTCCACAGACTTCACAAGTTATAAAACATGTTTTTTCTTTTTGCAGAGCACCCAGCGACCACTCTGAAGATTGGTTGATTTGTCATCTTTGTGCAAAATTAGCATGGCATTAAGCAAGATTATTTCAGTTCCTGAAGCTGTGGTGTCTGGCTTTTTTGTCTGGGTATGCCTCAGATCTTAATGAAAAGTTATTTTTCAGAACTGTCTCTACTGAATGACCTGGAGAGTCTATGTGAATAAATGCAGAAGGCTCTATACTCCCTGGGGGTATTGCTGTGCCAGGGTTACACGGAAGCGAGAGTGGGCACAAGAAAAGAACAGGAAATGATGATTCTCTGGTTTCCTCCTTGTAGGGGGAGGAGCTGACATTTTCCAGGCAAGTAAACAGAGATGCTTTCTCACGGAAAGCACAATGAGACAGTGGGATTCATTGCCTAGGGAAGATAAAAATTGGATGATAAAAATTGTTGTGAGTTCAAAAAGTTGTTAGATGAACTCACAGCAGAAAAATATGAATAAATACAAAGACGCTACTTCTGGCTCAGGAAGCAACTGAGTTGCAGATTTTCAGAGACCAAGAAAAGATAGCAGGAATGTATGTCTTTGTGCTTGCCCTGTGCTTATGTTCATCTGCTACTGTTTGGCCACTGTCTGAGCCAGATATTGGACCTCTGGTCTGAACAGTATGGCTGTCACGTTCATAGTGAAATCATCCAAATGTGAAGAGACAGAGACATTGGAGAACTGGGAAAGGTGGCAGGGGCTCAGCTAATTGACTGGAGGGTTAGATATGGCCAGTAAGTGCCAGCTGAGAAGTAAATGGCTTCAGTGGGATAACCCATGGACATCTACCTCATTTAATACATCCATACTTCATTAAATCAGGGCTTGTACAGATGGCTCTTGATTTCCTAAGGGCTATTGGCCTAAATTACACTGTTGTCCAGGGAGGTTTGCTGTAGTTCTCTGCTCTCTGAAGCAGCAGAACAAACTGTGGGCTAAACAAAGGCACTAACACTGCCTGAGAGAGGCACCTATAGCTAGACACTGTCCTTATATTTTCCTGTAGTGCTCTTGTCTCCGTCTTAAGACTCAGAGAGATGTAAAGAAAACAAATGTTGTGTATACAACTTCCTTAGAAATAAAGCCAAGGAGCAAGCAAGTTCAGTAGGCAAAACATGATTGCACAGTGACCCTGGGATTGGTGCTCCATGACCTAAAGAGGTTAATAAGATTATAAAAAAGTCTTTTCAGAGGAAAACCAAGCTTTTTTGGCCTTACCATCCATGTTTTAAAAATAGTATTGCAAAGTAAAAAAATAACTTCCTACAATACAGGCTGTTTGCAAACTTTCAGAAAACAAGCTTTTGTGTAAAAGTCTCTTTTTCAAGCCTCCAGTTAAATCCAAGAACAAATCACAGGAAGCACAAATAGTGGTTAATAAAATAACAGCTCCTGCCCAGGAAAGGGAATAATTTTACACCTTAACGATGACCTTTCACTGAATTATCCTTTGAAAAGCAGCAGCAATAAATTACCATTTTAAGGGTGAGAGCCCTGATCACGTGAGTCATGTCCCACAGAGTTTCAGCTGCAGGTTCTTCCTTTTCCCTATGGCCCACCATTACAAAACATAGCTGTCAATACCACTTGGCTGACATAACCAGCTGCAGTCTGTACCTTCATTGTAAGGGCAACAAAAGACTCTCCCCTGCTCCTGATCTGCCACCCTTCTCAGAGGCTGCAAGGTGGCTCAGAGCTCACCAAGTGCCTGGGCAGCTGATGAGGGATCTTTCTGCACAGCTTCTGTAACTTGCAGACCACATATTTGAAGACTGCTGCCAGACACACCCTTGGAGCTGCACTCATTTGAATAATTTCTCTGTTCTTCAAATGAGGGTAAAATTTAATGATCCTTACAAAAGAGAGCGGCTAAAAGGGTAAGAAGAGGAATATTTTAACTTTTTTTTTAATTAGAGACCTCCATTGAATATTCGGGAGGTTAATAGGTATAGTTTAAGCAAATTTCAGATGATGGTGAAATGCAGAGCAGTAAAGTAAGGCTTGTATAGAGCAGAAGATGAAAGAAAGGGCAGAAAGCAGAACATCACAGCACAGAGCTGAATGCTTCTCTTCGACTCAGAGCTCCTTTGGAAGCAGCATGAGCTCCATCCAGAGAGCTAGGTGAGAACTGCACGTGAAGACAGACCGAGTCTCCTAACCCTGTTAAAAACTTTCTTTGTCAGATTGGCTTTCAGATGGTCTGGTTTAAATCCATGTTTCAATCACAGAAAGAGAGGAATGGAGGGAGAATAGAAGGAAATTATTAGATGTTATCTCATTATTACTGTTTTCTTACAGAGAGAAAGTCAAACCTTAGCTCCAAAATATACAAGGGCTAAAAGGTACTTCTCAGAAATCAAGACTGCAAGACAATTGATCCCTGTGTCACATGGACTAGTTGATTTGATCCTTTTAATAAGTTTTGGGCTCATCAGATTAGTAGTGTCTCCTTGGAGTAACTTAAAACAACACAACAGATACAAAGAGAGTCACAGATGGAGAAACATTTCAATGATTAGATGGAGCTGACAGGCTGCCTAAAGCAAAATTCAAGCATCGATTGTACCAGAGGGCCTTTTGTAAGTCCTTCAGAGGTCGATGGTCCCTTTGATTGCACAGCATCAGGCTGACAGCAAGGTATACGAGTTTGGCCTCAGCCAAGTGCACAAGAATGGTGGGCATCAGTCAGGAAGCAGGCAGCAGAAAACACACAAAACAGTGAGTATCCAAATCGCAGAGAGGATTTACAGTTAATTCTCTTTAAAGCCTGCCAAATTCATTAGTATTACAGTGTTGTCATCTAAAGATAACAATCACCATGAGGAACAGAAGGGTAGTCTAAGATAAGACTTTTTCTAGGAATGCTCTTCATACCCATAGTCCAGACACCCAGATCCCACATTGACTTTATTCTTCTTTCAGGAAATGAGTAAAAATTTTGTTAATGACCCAAATATGCCTGAAGTTAAAGAAAAAGCTAATGATGAATTAAATGGATCACACAGTAAACAAAAAGCATAAGGTTTCTTCAGCTCCTTTCTACCCAGAGAATTTGAGAAATTCAAGAGTGCAGTGAGATTAAATATACAGAGGAAAAGCAAAATATACAAATCACAGTCATTTCCATGCAGCATACAGTTCTGTGATAGAACTTCAGTCAGGAGCTCTACTCTGTATTGCTGTAGTGGACAATGTGACAGTTACTATGAAAACATAAAAGACCAAGACATTATTTACTGGACTAATAACTTTGTTTACTTAATTGATAACAAGAATAGAATAGAATAGAAAGAATATAGGATATTTTAGTTGGAAGGCATCTACAATGACCATCCAGTCCAACTGCCTGATCACTTCAGGGCTGACTAAAAATTAAAACATTTTATTAAGGGCTTTGTACAAATGTCTCTTACTCACTGACAGGCTTAGGACATTGGCCACTTCTCTAGGAAGCCTGTTCCACTGTTTTATCACTCTCTCAGTAAAGAAATGTTTCCTAATGTCAAGTTTGAACCTCCACTGGTGGAGATTTGAACCACTCCCATGCATCCAGTCCCTGGATACCAGGGAGAAGAAATCAGCACCCCTCTCTCCACTACCCCTCCTCATGAAGTTGTAGAGAGCAATAAGGTCACTCCTCCTTTTCTCCAAACTAGATAAGTCCAAAGTCCCTAGCCACTCTTCATAGATCATTCTTTCCAGCTGTTTCACCAGCTTTGTTGCCCTCTTCTGGATGCATTCGAGGACCTTCACATCATTCTTAAATGGTGAGGCCCAGAGCTGCACACAGCATTGGAGGTGAGGCCGAACCAATGCTGAATACAGTGGGATAATAACTGGCTGGTTATGCTGTGTTTGATGCACCCCAGGGTGCAAGTTTGTCCCAGGTTGCCCTGCAGTTGCCAGGGGATACTGCTGACTCATACTGAGCCTTCTGTCAGCCAGCACCCCCAGATTCCTTTCTGCAGGGCTGCTCTCCAGCCACCCCTCTCCCAGTTTATACTTGCACGTGCATTACCCCATCTTAGGTGCAGAATCCAGCCTTTGGACTTTTAAATTTCATCCCACTGGTCATTGCCCAATGCTCCAGCCTATCTAGATCCCTCTGCAAGACCTCTTGACTCTTAAGAGAGTCAACAACACCTCCCGCTTTAGTATCATCAGCAAACTTGTTAATAGTGCATTCAACTCCTGCATCCAGATAATTGATAGAAATATTGAACAGAACCAGTCCTAGAATTGAGCCCTGAGGAACACTGCTGGTGACCAGTTGCCAGAACAGATGTATCCCAAATCACTACAACCCTTTGAGCCCTGCCATTCAGCCAGTTCGTCACCCAGCACACCATAAACCCACTCATCTCACAGTTGGACAAGTTGTCCAGAAGGATGCTGTGACAGACAGTATCAAATATCTTGCTAAAATCAAGAAACACTACATCTGCCGCCTTCCCTTCATCCACTAGGCAAGTGATGTTATCATAGAAGGAAATCAAATTAATAACGAAGCAGGTGCCATTTTTTGTTCTGGAAGTAGAAACAAGCAGAAGATGATCACACAGGACTGAAATTTATTTCCAAGCAAAATATCCTACCCTAATAAAAAAAAAATCCATGGAGGTGCTAGTAACCATAGAGAACTAAACCAGTTTCTTTTATGTGTTATTGGGCTAAGCCCAGCAATAACTGGCTAAAATACTACAGTTTGTCTATACAGAAGATCAAAGCAGAGGGTCCTCTCTGGTCTTTGTTTGAAAGAAGGTTCTTTCAGCATCTCACTGTGCTCTATCATAACACTAGTCTCTATTTTGATGGTGGTCCATAACGAAAAGTAAACCTGAGAAGATCTCCAGGGCAATACAACTTGCTCTTCAAATTAAGAACAAACTAATTTCCTTCCTAAACCGCAAAATCCAAGGCACTTGCACTATTCTCATGGATGTGGGTGACCCTATTGATGAAGAAATGTCACTTTTATGGATCTATGTAAAATTTAATACTGTTTAAAGAAAAAGAAAAAAAAAAACAAAACAACCACCAAATAATCCCCACTCCAAATTCCTGTTGTCTGTGCTGTTTTATAAAGTGTAAGTATTTAAAAAGTGAAAGCATAATGTGCTGGGTTCATGAGATTTAATTGGTACAGAGTAACAGATTTTGAAGGTTCTGTTGTGTTATAATCTTAGATATCCACAGTGAATTATCTGACCATACATATAAAGAAACTAGTTCTTGAATTAAAGCATGCACATCCAAATGTCCCAGGAAAAATATAATATCTATCATTAGCAATAAATAGTATTTAATAAACACACCAAAACTCCATGTCTGGAAATCTACCAAAGTGTCTCTCTAGACTCTTTTCTTCTTGCCAAGTAGCTGTTTCTGTGAACCTGAACTTAAACTTACAGTCATAAGTCTTACCATCTAATTATTGCTGCAATTTCTAAGTCATCACTTCATTCCATCTTACAAGCTTGACCTTGTTCCTATGTCAGTAAACTATAAAATTGTTGTTCAAGTCAGTGAGAATGGATTTAAACCATTTTCTATTTGTAGTACTATGGTTTGTAGTATTATCTTTATTGTGCTGCTTGAATGTAGTTTGTTATGCTTTGCTTGGCCCAGACTCACCCCATTAACTTCAGAAACTTAAATGAGATGCTTCAATTGGGAGCAAAGTGCCATAAGCTTCCAAATGTGTCAACAGAGGGAAACAGGCATCTCTACCTACAGAAGTTCTAACCCACCTCCTGAACAAAACTCTCCCTAAATTGGAAAAGGGAGAGCTTTTTAGGGAATTTATTAGCTTGCAGAAATACTTGTGTTGTTTCTTTGCTGAAAAGCAGGTAGCAAATTTTGAATAAAATGTTTAAGCAGATTGTTTGCTAGAAAACTCAACATTAGACTTGGATATGCCTGTAAAGTTATATAGAAATATGTCCATTAGTTAAATAATTATAAAATTTTCCTGCACTTATTTTGCTTCAAGTTTGACAAATATCTAGATTACAGATCATTATATTTCTAAAGGTATTTATAGTAAAAACACAAGCACAACAACTGGTAAGAAGTAATAACTGCAGTCCGTTTACCATCAGGTTAGCAGGAAATAAATGGCATCTTACTGTTTTTATCTTGCTATAGAGTTTATTGGTGCATTTATGCAGTTCTATTTCATTTGCACATCTGTGAAGAGCACTGCTGTATAAAATGTAAATGGGCTGTATATGGAATTTAAAGCTTTCCAATGATAAAATGAAAACATTTCATCAACAGCCTTTTCGTAAGAATTACCAAAAATCTCTGAAGTCTGTATTTGTTTTTAAATCAAAACATTGCTATTTTTATTCAAGCACAGCAAGCAGGAATAGTTCAGGTGCATTTGCATGTCAGTTTATTCAAAGAGAGTATTTACTAATTCACTCCTATCCCGTTGCCTCAACAAATAAGGGGACAGTCCTACACATTGCCCTCTACTCTCTTTTTCAACTACCGCTCTGGGGGCACAGCTCTGCATTAGGACAAGTCCTCTTTTCAGGAATCATCTCCTACAAACGTGGGAATAGAGTGAAAAGGGAGTTTTGAATACCTCTTCCTGCCTTCACCTTTCCTTCCTGCATTTTATTGTCACTCCATTTGAAAGCAATCAGGACCAGTAATGCCATCCTTGATCAAAACGCTTCATAACTGGCATTATTCTGTCAGGAGACGGGTGTTCAGCTGGGATGGTCTTTGCAACCCTGGAAGATGGCTTTCAGGGTAGGCTTCCCACTGTGACACTGGAGAAGGTATGAGACCTGAACTATTCTCATACCCCCTTCTAGGCTGGATCCTCCATCATAGAATCATAGAATCATTTAGGTTGGAAAGGACCTCTAGGATCATGAAGTCCAACATTTGTCCAACATCTCCCTGATCCCTAGACCATGTCTTGAAGTGTCACATCTACTCAATTTTTTGAACACCTCCAGGGATGGTGACTCCACCACCTCCCTGGGCAGCCTGTTCCAGTGCCTGACCACTCCTTAAGTAAAGAACTTCACTCCAAACACCCTCAGCTGTTCCAGATGTTTTAGACATCATTTTCTGCTTGTAGGTTGGTGTGCCCCTGACATCCCAATCAAGATGAAGAACTTCTTAAGGAAAGCTACTGTACAGCCAAATCTGAAATAAGCTCACAGTCTACATCAGCCACAGTGAGATGAGGAAAGATGGAGGCAAGAGAGGAAAACTAAGGTTAAAAAAAACAAACTTCAGCAGAGAAGCAGGAGCTCAGCTTCCAGCAAAACAAATGTGATGCATATCCCTTCATAAACAAAACAATGGGTAACTGGAACTCCGAGTATGTACCGTGACATTGTGTTCTCACTTAAGTCAAATCTTTGCCATAACAGAATTTTACCCATTCAACATTTATGTTTTTTACCTTTTCATAAGCTTTTCTTTTTGTTTCAGAGTCCATCCAGTCATTTTCCTTTTCCAACATGTCAATAAAAGCCCAGCGAATTCCTTCAGTTAATTCCTCCATCTGCAAAACATTCAGCAAACCCCATCCCAGTAAAAGATGTCATGGCAGAATCATTATAAGAAAATGTTTGGTGCATGCAGAAGTGATGGATTTGTTTAGACCATGAATGACTCCAAATTGGACAGTATATGTTTGCCTTTCTTGAATACTAATTTCTTCTTTCTCTAGTCCTCAGATACT
>VYZX01018552.1:0-31243 GCA_013401335.1 Brachypteracias leptosomus
TCTGTCACAGTCCACTAGGGACTTTTGATGATTTTTCTTTTTTGGTCTCAAAGTACAAAATTAAGGCAACTACACCAAAGGGGTAAGTTTCAATCAAACTTTATTGTGTACAAAGAAATCATCTTATGACTACCTATAGACAGGCACAATAAGAGGAGAAGGAAGAAAAGAATGAAAAGAAGGAGGAAGAGAGTATAGCTACCGCCATGGATCCTGCAATGAAATACAGTATTCTGCCTGAGGTCTCTCATGAAATAGAATAAGAGGTGACCTCAGAGGACATAAAGCTCCCAAATGAGACAGATTTCCTGCTTTTTTTTTTTTTTAATATAATTGTTATTTACTTATTTATTTAAATAACTTGTTGCTCTGCAGTTCTACTGATATCTGCTTTTATAACAGCATCTCACCATTACAAACACACTTTGAGGAGATAGGGTCATTGAACTGTACATCATGAAGTGGGCTATGAATTTATCAGTCTGCATCTGAAACACGATCACTGTTCAAAATCTGAAAATCCTAGGATCAGAATCAGAGAGCAAGTCCTTTCCAAGATTGTTTGTTTAGTTTATATTAAGATGGTCATTGAAAAACAAATGAAAAACCAAATAATCAAAAAGCTAGAAGTCGACAGGAAAACCGAATCCTGAACTTGTTTTTTACTAAGCAGCAGGATTCAAGGTCACATCCTTTCAGCTTCTTCTCATGCATCTTGCACTCCCCGTCTCATGAAACAGCATCAGTAAGACAGATACCTAACATATTCTATAGCTTGCTAAGTGTATTATTCTTCTAGTACGTATAGAAAGGCAGTATGAGAAAAGCACTGAATTTAGATCATCTTTTTCATAAAGGGACTACTTTAAACACTGGACCTCATTTGGTTTTGGTTTGTTGTTTGGTTTGGTTTTGGTTTTTTAAAAAAAAACACAAGTATCCTCTTCCTAGTTTTCAAGGTCCTTTGTATTTCTGGCTCTTTGACTGTATGTTGATGGATATTTTGGATTTCACTCTCCAGCAAACTCTTTCCTTCCAGGATTAAACTCAGGCAAATTTTGGGAGAACAGTTTATTACATCCTGTAGCAATATAGAAATGTCATTGATTTGGGCCTCCTGTCTAATCCGTTAGCAAATTCCCAATAGGTCTTGCCACAAACATTTCTACAAATCTTCACACCATGCTACAAAGTATGCAACATATTTTCTCAGACCTATGCTCGAAATTATTTTCTAGTGGTCTGCAGGCCATTATATCTTAGTCCATGCACATAACCCCAGAGAGACCAGTGGCAGGTGATAGGCAGTCTGAATTTGGCCCATCTATTCAAGAGAGAGCAAGACTTAAACAATGTAGGAGCCAAGCCATTCTGCACTATTTAGTCAGTGACACAAGGGATCGTTTCCTGGGGCATGTGCTTGAAGAAACCAGTGTGTTTTGCTTATCCCTTTCGAAGCTCCTTTCCTTTTCAGCTCCTCTGAAAATATGCAATAGTCTTGATTCCAGATGGACATAGGTTCCTCCTTGCAACTCTATGCTATATAACTCTTTGTTAAGAAGGACATAGTGAAGGCATATTTCCCAGTGGGTAGGTCTAAATTGCTTCTGACTCATCATATTCATTGCTGGGATCTGAAGTGCCTGCAAACTCTGGGAATTGCTCTGAATTGTAAAAGCTAGCTTTTTATCTGATACAGCCTTAAGGCTCGTTTTGAACTGGACCCAAAAGTCTTAGTAATTTTTGAAAATGGTCTTCAAGTCTAGCATCCAGTATCTTCAAGTGTTTTTATGATTTTTTCTATAGGTCTGAACAGATCATTACAGAATTAAGATTGTTGTAGAGCTATGGAATACTATGATTCCTAATATAAGTGCTTTAAAAAAGCTCCTGTTCATCTGCAGTGTTTTGGTTTGAAATGTTAAACTTGAGTAGTATAATGTCAATGTCCATATTACTGATGCTTAGCCATTCTATGTTGTGAAATTGCAGTTAGGGATATAGAAGTACTGAAAAACTCTGCAACCAGGAATGCAACTTTAAAAACTTCTTTTGCAATCAAAGTCCTTTAAAAAAAAGGAAAAAACATTTTTTCAGTGTTCTCCATTTCAAATACCAAATTTTAGCCTGCTGGTAATTTCTGTAACTAAGTTAAGAATAACTGGAACACTGAAAACACGAATACTTTAGACTACTAAATTCAAACAAATATTATCATAAAGACATACAAGAACAGCTTTCTAAACATTTCATCATTTTGCTGGTAATGTGTAATATCTGACTGCAACATTTATTCTTATTGTGAAAGCATTGTCTATGTGGTCTCAGAAAAAAAATAAAATTAATTCTTGTATCAATTCTTAGTTCAAATTTAAATGATCTTAATTAAACTTCTCTTGGAAATGACTTATGGACATTTAATTCAGAAATGTTTTATTTCTTTGTGATAGGAGGAAACTCATTTTACGAGATGATAATATTGGCATTGAAGATGTCCACATATGAAAGTCTTCCATACAATCAGTACAGACCAATATCATTTCTTGACTGAAATTCGTTTGCTGTCACACCAAATGAATGAAATCTTTGAAAGTGCCTCAATCTTTCCAGTGGTAGTAAATAGAGCCTAAGATAATTGTGTATCTAAGTTTAGTTGAAATAAAAAGCACTTGATTTTAAATATCTCAGAATAATTTGATTTTAATCCTTCCCTAGATATCCAAAATTATTTCAATGACATCATACTATGTACAATCTAATTTAATTTCTAAATCCTTTTCTTAAAGACATACCATATGAAAAGATGAGTTACAAATGTGTATTTGATTTTGAATGGAATTAGGCCGGTACATGGTAAGTTCTTCATTCTTTCAGATAAATTTGTAGTAAATTCAATACTTACATGAGGACTAGGGCCAATACTATTTGAGACCAAGTTAGTTTTATCTACACAAGAAGTTGTGCTGAGCTAGGATAGAACAAATGTCTTTATTCTCCAACACTTTAGGTCTGTTCCATAGGAAAGTGTTAGAGATTTGAATTTGCTAAATCATTTACATATCTGATAATCCACTTCACCTGGTTTGACCATCAATTTATCTCATAAAATAAAATGAAACTTAGTTCTTAACTCTGAATTGCCAGACTTTCAGAGAGTTTCTTTTAACTCCTATGCCAATTGATTGAAAAGCCAGTTACACTAGAACAAATTGAAAAACAGAGATACTGCTTTTAATACACTAAAATGTAAGAACAATGTTTCCTAACAAACAGCTATATTGCCATGTTTTTTCATCACTCCTAGCTTACACTATGTGTGACGATCAACTAAGTCTTTTCATCTCACTTCCGATAGGCTCTCAGCCATCAGTTACATTAGTTCACAGAAGACTTAAATTTGGACTGCCCTATGTCCTCTTGGTCTCAGGTTGTGTAAAATGTCCTTAATGGACTGGAAATAGCTAAAAGGCAAAAAACTGTTCTAGTGCTTCCTTTCTTATTTGAAGGGAGATGAGTAAGCCCGAGAGACAAGCAGGTAATTTATAGTTAAACATTTTCCTTTGATCTGTATATTGCTTTTTCTATTTCAAGCTAATTTGATTAAGCACACACAAAGGGGGAGCCAAAGGAGAAAGGTTTTTCTCAGGCAGCCAGCCAGGAAACACAGTAGAAGAGAGCTAATTTTTTATTGTTATTATTATTGATCGATCTTCAAATGATACACGTAATTGACTCAAAATAATAGAGGAGCTGAATTAAATCTGAAACATTTAAGCATACTTAATACGGGGTTTTCCAGTGCTAAGAGCTTGAATAGTTTCAATTTCTTTCAATACCACAGAAAATGTAGGTAAAATTGTATTATGGCTTCACAAGTTATTTTGTCAGCTGAACTTCAATAACTGACAGTATGGATGCTGTTACCGCACTGCAAATACGAAGAAAAATTCTCCAGCTTATGTCCTCGCTTGTTAAGACTTAAGCAAATGCATTTCATATTACATTTCCTGTCAGTTACACAGTCAAAGTACAAAGTAATTACCTACATCCGATTTAGTCATCTAGATGCCTTTTATAAAGCACAGGGAGAAATGGCAGATGTGTGGAGTGATTCATCTCATTCTGAACTAGACAGCTAAAATATATCAGAAGAAGTGTGCCTTAAAAGTACCTGTTCCTTTTTTGCTAGGAACCCTATCAGTTTAGATGCAGACATCTAACAAAATTTGCATGAGACGAACTCAACCACAGTTAAAACAGCTCAGCTTACACATGAGAATTCATCTCTGGCAACAATTCATTTACATGTTTGAGCTGTGAAGACTTTTTCCATGTAAAGACAAAGAAATGTAATGTTTACTCCTGTGGGAAGAAGACGACCCCGGTTGTAGCTTCATTAAGTTGTAGGTTCAGAATAGACACTACTTTTAACTGACTTCAGCAGGAAATACATCATGGTATAATCCAGTAAAATAACGATTTCTGGTCTTGCCTATATTGCCATCTTACCACCAATTATAAACTTTTCTACTTTTTTATACATTCAATTTGTGAAAGGTTGGTCAGCAAAACTGGACTATGTATGCATCTGCTAGGTATGTACACAGTACCGTGGAAAAGTGGGGCTATTACAAAACAACCAAAGCTAATAAGAAACCATCAATCATCAGTTAAATTAGACAGATTACAAGGTTTACTCATTCTTCAAGTCTCTGTTCTAGTATACAAAGATTTAATCTTTGATTTGATGGGTCAACCTCACACAAAAAATAGACTTCTCTGACCCAAAACATTAATATATGTAGTTTCTAGATTAACATTTTACCAGACAGATGTTACCACAAGTGAACTACCAATGAATTTACATCTGCTAAAGGAGGAATATAAACTAACCATTGCAAAAAAGAAAAAAAGATTCTATGCTTCACATATAAAATACATAAACTGCTCTATTCTGTGCAGCTTAGAAATTATTCAAAGCATTTTAAAAGAAAGATATATAGTATGTTCTTTTAAAATAACATATATAGTATATAATTTATTTTAAAAATCAAAATAGCTCTTTCACTTCCAAAAAAACCTGCTGTCAATGCCTTATCTAAGACTGTGACTAACTGTATTTAGAAACAATACTACTGAGATATAATATGTTTTGCAGGGTGGATCCTGGTTCCTAGTTACTTAGGAGATTATCTGCTAATTGCTGTTCTTTATTTGAATTCATAACATCACCACTGTAGCAACAGTTAAGTTGTATTTAAGGATGCACTTTATTATAATCCCATGTTTTTGGAGATTTATACCTTTATATAAATTATCTGCTCATAAACTTATTCTCAGCCCAAAGAGCATTTTGTAGCAGTCTGACACAACATTATTTGACTGCTTAGGATTTGCATGTTCAAAAATGTGCTATTCCTTTTGCCTCCTTTTTGATGGCACATTAACATACTTGTCAACTTATCATACTCAAAACTCCTCAGGTTTTTTAAGGCACCAGCTTGCAGTTCTCAACAAGTAGAAATGCTTCTGACACATTTGGGAGACTGCTTAGAAATAGGACAGGTTTAAGTGTTGCTCAATTAGAAAAAGGTCAGTGATACTTGAAATTGCCCAAAAGGAGCAGTAACACTGAAGAAGCTATCAAGGTTTGTTACATTTTCCAGTCAGTCAAAAGGGACCGGTTCACTGGCATGGAAAATCCTGCTTCTTCCTTTTTCCCTCTTAAAACAAAGTAGACATAAATTTGTTTATACTGGCCGGAAAAAATATTTACCTGTCCTGAACAATTATTATCCTGTAAGGATACTACAGCTTAACAGGTGACCATGCGTATCAACATCTGACACTTGGCCACACCTCAGTGGGCTTGAGTCAAAGCATTCTGCAGTGAAATATGGGTCTAAATATCTAGCTGCTACTCACACATGATCCCTAGTCTAACAGTTTAGTAGCAGTGTCAAAGTAATTAAGCATCTCAGAAAACCAGCTGTAGAATTCAATCTAGCCTCCTGAATAATGTCGATGAGGCATGGTCTGTCACTTCCTCATAACTGCTTAACAGAAAACCCAAACCGTTAATGTCAGAGTCACTGGGAAAGGAAAGGAAAGGAAAGGAAAGGAAAGGAAAGGAAAGGAAAGGAAAGGAAAGGAAAGGAAAGGAAAGGAAAGGAAAGGNAAGAGAAGAGAAGAGAAGAGAAGAGAAGAGAAGAGAAGAGAAGAGAAGAGAAGAGAAGAGAAGAGAAGAGAAGAGAAGAGAAGAGAAGAGAAGAGAAGAGAAGAGAAGAGAAGAGAAGAGAAGAGAAGAGAAGAGAAGAGAAGAGAAGAGAAGAGAAGAGAAGAGAAGAGAAGCGACCTCAAACCAGCCTCAGTATGATCTGGGCTTCCAACACTTGCTGAATCTTCATAAAAATGAAGCCATACACACCACAGCAAGAAACAATGGTCACAAACAGAGGCAATATCAAAAGAAGTATCCTTCTGGTCTTATGAGACTGTCACTCCAACTGACATATACCATGAAGTGATAAGCAACATCATCTCCAGATCCCAGAAAGGAGGGAGATAAAAGACACTGAATTGGCTGTGTTTCCCCAAAATGTCTCAGACAAGCCACAGTCACAGCAGACTGAGCAGCTGAGCCCTCAGAGACTGGGCTGAGAGTCTCAGAGAGAAAGGAGAGATTTAATGCCATCTGGTAACAATGATGCTGATGTCTTGGAGAGACCCACTGGGCTATGCAGCACCACCTAGCAACTCTAAAACTAGAGGGACATAATTAGGTAGCTTAATTACTAGGCTGCTTATAAAACTGGAAATTCTACATTATGTTTATGTTGTTATTACAGTTACATTTGGCAGGGAAAGAAAGATGTGGGAAACTGAACTTTTAAAAGGCTAAGATGAGCCAAACCAAAGCAGTCACTGTCATCTGCTGTCTTGTTATATTATTCAGGGACTCCTGTTACACAGTATGGATCACCTAGGGCTCGCATGCTGAATGTAACAACCCTCTATCATGCTGCTTGGCACCGAGTGACTGCTGAAAAACACAACAACCTTGGTGGTTGACAACCTCTATATATTCACAGGACAGCTACAGCATGAACAGCTTATAGTACAAGTTTCTCCAGTCTGCCTCTGCCAAAATATCACTATCAGTATACTCCCAAGCTTCTCATAGGTGTACAGCAATATTGGAAACTCCATTCCTATTAAAATACATGGTTCTCTACAGGCTGCTAATTATTAATAGCGGTGGTGGCAGCAACTTAGAGATAAATACTCCTGTAATTTTGAATAGAGGTTTGAAACAGCATGGCAGGACAGAAAGACAAATGCTCTGTTGATGCTTGCAGCCATAACCTCTTAACAAAACCAAAAAAGATTGATGGGCAAAGAAGGTTGTTAGCCACACACTGGACATACAGAATTCAAAGGATGCAACAAAAACAAAAGCTGACCTCTAAACTCTGATCTTTTGTAGTTTTCACATCAAAAGCAGATACAAATAAGAAATATGTTGTTAGATTTCACCAGAAATCTCCAATTGGAATTTCAAACTAGCAGGAAATTTGAAACTCATGTACAAATTTGATGTCTTACTATCATTTTTATTTTAAAGCCTATTGGTCAGTCATTGTATGAAATCTCCCACACTTCTCAAAAATTCAACAATAGTTATCTGACTGTTTACGTATAGCATTAAATGCCTTTAAACATGCTAATGTGGTTCCAGTAGCACATTTGCTCTTGCTAAGAAATAGACTAACAGCTTTGTAAGGCATAAAGAACAGACCCAACTAACAGGTAAATATATTGCAGTTGCAAAATTATACATGTTGCACAATGTATGTCATATGTAAATGAACACATTCAGTGAAGGAAAGAGCTGTCTGCATTACAGCACCTTTTTTTTTTTTCTTTTTTTTTTAATTCTAAAAGGTGTGAATAAGAGACTTGAAGCCAAATTCAGAGCCTGGAGAAAGCACTCCACTGTGTTAACCCAGCAGCAAAAGGAACAGTAAACAGCTATCGTCAAAATAATCCTTCAGGATTCTGCAGAGAATGAGGCAATTACTCATTTTGAGGTGAAGTCCTCACTCTTTACCCTCTTTTTTTTCCCAAACCCAAATCCAAATTGTTTTTCTTCCAGAGAATAACCTACTGTATTTCACTTTTAAACTCCAACAAACACAACTGCTATGTATACTAACTAGGTTTCTGTGTCAAGAAGCAATGAAAATACGCTAGTATTGTTGAAGAGACAAATAGAAAAACCTTGATTTGTCAGGGTGTTCTTGTCAACAAAGAACAAAACATAAAGGACCCACATGAACACTGAAAAGCTTAACCAGAAAAAGGAACCACATGGAATGGTATTATTTTAAAAGCCCTAAAACGTGTCTCAGAAGTACCTAGCAGGGAAATGAGGAATTTTTTTTGTTTGTTAGGGTTTTTTGTTGAATTTTACAGCATAATATGAAGCCTAGGAACATGTTATAGTACTTTGTAGTAGAAATTAAGACTTAGCAAGTGTCTGTATTTTGCATAAAGCTATTGAATGAGGCTGTTCTTTCTGGCATAGCTTGCCACCGTTTGATAGCACTTTAAAAGCATACTGTGCTTGAACTACCAACACACAGTATTTGTTAGTTTTAAGCTCCACAAGTTACTTTGTTATGTGCAATGGAATAATTACTATGAAGTTTTGTATTGTAGCACTTTTGCCACAGTTGTTTATTAGCTATGGAGCCTCACTTTGGACTTATTTACTTTTTTTGCTGTTACTTCAATGGCATTTATAATACACTATGATTTAATTGGAAATCGGACTAGTCAATATTAAAGGAAATTTTAGTGATTCCAGTTATTAAAGGGTCTCCTTTGCTGGCATGTAAGTGGAGTTCTTTAAAGACTGCTTATTTGTTTGATTTGTATTTAAAGAGTATGTATATTTAAATCCATTTCATGAAATAAAGCACTGGACAAAGAGTAGTATCTAGTGTGTTTTCCTCCAATCATCTGAAAGCATTAACAGTCTGACGTGGGTACAAATGAATATCACAGAAAAGGGTGAAAAAAAGACAACATTTTTCACATAGCTATAAAAATATTAAATACTAAAATAGATATTGTTTTTTTAAATTTAATTTTTTAATTCAGAAGGTGAAAAAGGTATATACATATATGAACTCAAGTTTCAGGACTAAAACTAGATAATTAAAGCTCAGCCTAGAAGTTAAGTCTGTGTTGACTGTTTATCAGATTTGGGGAGGCTAGTGGATGTGGTATATCTCAACTTCAGCAAAGCTTTCAATACTGTCTCCCATGATATCCTCACAGCCAAGCTCGAAAAGTGGATGGTTGTGTGGTGAGATGGATTGGAAACTGGCTGAAGGACAGAGCCCAGAGAGTTGTGGTCAGTGGATCAGAGTCTGGTTGGAGGTCTGTGGCTAGTGGTGTCCCTCAAGGGGTCAGTCCTGGGTCCAGTGCTGTTCAATATATTCATCAATGACCTGGACAAAGGGACAGAGTGTACCCTCAGCAAGTTTGCGGATGATACAAAACTGGGAGGAGTGGCTGACATGCCAGAAGGCTGTGCTGCCATCCAGTGTGACCTGGACAGGCTGGAAAGCTGGGCAGGGAGAAATTTAATGAAGCTCAACAAGGGCAAGTGTAAAGAACTGCATCTGGGGAAGAACAACCCCATGTATCAGTACAGGCTGGGGGCTCATCTGTTGGGAGCAGCTCTGGGGAAAAAGATCTAGGAGTCATGGTGGACAAGAGGATGACCCTGAGCCAACAATGCACCCTCGCGGCCAAGAAGGCCAATGGCATCCTGGACTGCATTAAGAAGAGTGTGGCCAGCAGGTTGAGGGAGGTTCTCCTCCCCATCTACTCTGGGCTGGTGAGGCCCCACCTGGACTACTGTATCCAGTTCTGGGCATCCCAGTTTAAAAGAGACAGGGAGCTACTGGAGACAGTCCAGTGCAGAGCCACTATGATGATGAAAGAAGTGGAGCATCTCCCTTGTGATGAAAGGCTGAGAGAGCTGGGTTTCTTTAGCCTAGAGAGGTCACCTGAGGGGTGACCTCATTAATGTCTATAAATATGCAAAGGGCAAGTGTCAAGAGAACGAAGCCAGGCCCTTCTCAGGGACATCCAGTGATAGGACAAGGGGCAATGGGTACAAGCTGGAGCCTAGGAGGTTTTGGGTAAACATAAGGAAAAACTTTTTCACGGTGAGGATGACAGAGGACCAGAAGAAGCTGCCCGGAGAGTTTGTGGAGTCTCCTTCTCTGGAGACATTCAAAACCTGCCCAGACGCATTCCTATGTGACCTGATCTAGGTGATCCTGCTCTAGCAGGGGGGTTGGACTAGATGATCTTTCAAGGTCCCTTCCAACCCCTAACTTTCTGGGATTCTGTGATGAGAAAGAGGTTGAATGAATCTTCCCTGAGATCCTGCAGGACAAGGGAGTCTGAGCCTCAGCTGTGTTGAAGGAGGGGCATACAGAGTCTGTGCCTATTGAATTGGGAAATAGAGACTCCCAGGATTGTAAAGACTGAGAGCTCATGACTTCTGTAACCAGGAAGATGACTCTTGCTCCATCTGCAGATCTGCAGCTACAGATTAAGGCCAGTCACTTACGGTAAACTCTAGGGGTGCATAGTGGGACCAAAACTCTTTAACATCTCCATTAGTGACCTGCACTATGGGACATACTGTACCGTCAGCATTTTCACTGATGATGGAAAACTATATGGGAACGGTTGATAGGCTGGAGAAGTGGTCTACCAGCTGGAGAAATGGTTAAACAAAGAGAGATGACAAGTCCTGAGGAATAATCCCATGCACCAGTACAGACTGTGGCCTAACTGGATGGAAAACTGCAATGCAAAAAAGGCCCTGAGGATCCTGGTGGACAAGTTCATCATGAGCCAGCAATGTGCCCTTGCAGCAAATGAGGACAACAGCCTCCTAGATTGCGTGAGAAATAATATCACCAGCAAGGTAAAGGAGGTGATCCTTCCTTTCTCTGCACTGGTGAGACCAAACCTGGAGTATTGTGTTCAGTTCTAGGCTCCCTAGTAGAAGAGAGATGGTAACATATTGGGGAGAGTCCAGTAAAGGATCATGAAGATGATTAAGGAACAGGACATATATACGAGGAAAAGCTGAAAGACCTGGGACTGTTTAGCCTGGAACAATATGCACAAGTACTTGAGGAGAGGAGTGTAAATAAGATGGAAGACAGGAGGCAATGGGCACAAATTAAAACAGGGCATTCCACTTAAATATAAGAAAAACAATCTCTGCTGTGAAGGTGATTAAACACTGGAACAAGTTGCACAAAGAAGTTGTGTGGTCTCCATGTTTGGGCACATTTAAAACCTGACTGACCATGATTCTGGGCAACTTGCTCTACCTGGCCCCGCTTTGAGCAGAGTGTTGAACTAGATGTTTTCCAGAGGTGTCTTCCAATGTCAACCATTCTGTGATTCTGTGATTGTGTCAGATTTAACAGAACAAATATATTTCTGATGTTTTTCAAAAAGAGCAAAACAAGAATCCGTATCCCTTAATATTTCCTTACTTTCTTTGCTGAAAATCCAATATTCATTACTGCCTATCCAAAATGCTTAATCTCTTTGAAAGAAATGATGCATAGGATAGTTCAGTTTCTGACTTCACCTATTCAATAGATTAAGATACTTAGTTGTGCTTGGTGTACCTTGTGAAGTAAACAAAATAGGTTTGATTAAAAAAGATAGGTTATGATTGAAATTATTTTCAGGTTTTTTCCTCCTTCTTGCTCATTTTTAAATGTTTGTGGTTATTAATTTCCCCTCTGATTTTAGCTGATGCAAGTTCCAGTTTTACAGGAACAGTTTTTACTCACAACATATTCAAAACAACCAGAACTGGAGCACTTCAGTCCCTAGAACTCCAGGTTCTCCATTCCCTAATGAAAATCTTTGGGAAATATAAATTAAAATTAGTTTCAGTGCATTGAATTAATTATTCCATTTATTGGTTATTATCTTGCTTTGTGGTTTTACGTGCCTCTGAACTGTAGATGGAATTAGAAAAGAAGAAGAGAGAATCAACTAATTAATCTTAGGCTTCCAAAAGACACAAAAAGGTTTGAAAGATGAGAAGAAAGTAAAGTAAAAACTTGATTAAACTAAAAAAACCCCAACAAAACCAAACACAAACTTTCAAAGAGCATATAGCTATACAAAATATAACTTTAATTCATGTTTATGCACTGCAATTACTCAGCATATGTGGCTATATATATATGTATGTATAGAAATTGAATGTATTGGCAGAAAATCACATGTTTCTATAGCACTCCAGAGATTATGAATAAAATATTTAATTCTGGAGGTTGCTATTACATTTGCTAAATCATTTAACTGACCTTATTCCACACTTATGTTGGCCCACAGTGGATATATGAGCACTGCCAACAAAAAACAACCACCATTTACCAGTCAAAGAGGAAAAAGATAGTTGTTCAGTAGTAGGTGTTATTCAAAACAGACACCAGGGACAAAAATTTAGAATTGTCACATATTGTGAAGATAAGTCTTAGACTCAAGTAACATATGCCATGTGTCTAAAATGAAGTGTGGCAAATTATGATCTAGCAGAGATTTTTGGTAGTTGGTCTGTATAGAGTAGCACCAAGCTAAGCATGACACCCACTAGTTTAACACATGGCACAGCAGCCAAAAAAACCCCCCAACTCCGTCAAAAGAAACAATGCCATATTAACACTCCCAAATTATGTGTTGATTCCACATGTCACATCTGTTAAATCTTAATTTCACTGGGTCTAGGCTGAAGCTGGACATGAATTTTGCAGTGTGGATCACATGGTGACGTACATTGTAGACTTATCTGCCTGGGTCTCCATAGTCATAGACATCATCATTTCACAGTATGGACATACCATGGAACAACAAGATAGCTTCTTCTTAAACCAATGACTGTACCAGTTCTACTCCAGGTTATATATGTAAAACTCTACTTTCTACATCACTTATAAAATATATCCCCTATCAGAAGACAACTATATTACCATCTTACCTAAAATACATAATATATTAACAATAGTGCCTTTAATAAGATATATTTCCTTGTATTTACAGGGGGGAAGGAGAATTTACCTCTGGTTAAATTATATTGGTTTATATAAAAAAGAAACCAGCGTCTCCACATACTTAAAGACACAATGATTCATGTAACATACTGATAATTTCAATACTGTATATGCATATTACCTAAAATTATAATATACTTGCAAGATTTTACTAACAAGATACACTTTGTGGGTTGAAGGCTTCTTATAGTGTTTCTGATTTTGTTGGATATCTATCAATAAAAACTTCTGAAAGTGCTATTTTTTTTTCTTTAAAATAATCCTCATTTTATATATATTTAATGAGGTCCATGACCCAGAAAAAGTGTGGTCTGGCATGGCTCAGTGCTGAATTAATAAACATCCAGAATTGTCTATGTTTTAAAATATTCCAAGCCTAACCCACTGGCAAGTAGGGTATTTCAGCACAAACAAATGAAGATGCATCTAGGTGATCTGGCACTTTGGCTACAATAATTTAGTGAGATGAGATTTAATGAAGACCAAGATAATACTCAGTGCAAATATAAACAAGAAAGCTTCTCTACTAAATCATAAAGGAAGACATTTAGGAGCGTGCAGAGGGTAATTGTAAATAAATCAAATGAACTCCCAATACAATGCATTTTGAAAAGTTCCACTCTGGAATTTATATACATATGGCAGTCTTGTAGAGCAGGAAAAATTATTCTCAAGGTTCTACTTTGTTATTCTCCTGTAGACACTCAAGCGCAAAGAATTAGCTGAATTCATAAGTGTTACTCTGTGAAATTATTTTATATATATACATACGTATATATATGTTTGAAGGGTGGTGTGCTAGGGAGGTCCTTTGGTCTGCTATCTCGGTAGAGGCAGAAGATGGAGATCCATGCAGCAGCAAAGATACAAGAGTTGTTGATGGATTAGAAACCACAGAAGTGCCTGAGAACGATCATGTAGGAATTAGGGCTCCTCCCCTAAAAAGGTGACAGGAACAATAACCCAACTTGAGTAGATCTACACAAATGCATGCAGCATAAGCAATAAACAGGAGGAGCTGGAAGCCANCTAGAGGTTAGCAAATGTGACGCCAATCTACAAGAAGGGACAGAAGGAGGATCCAGGGAGCTGCAGGCCTGTCAGTTTGTCCCTGGTGCCAGGGAAGGTTATGGAGCAGATCATATTGAGTGCCATCAAATAGCACATAGAAGACAACCAAGCAATCAAGCCCAGTCTGCATGGGTTTTTAAAAGGCAGGTCATACTTGACTAACCTGACCTTCTATGACAATGTGACTTACTTAGTAGATGAGGGAAAGGCTGTGGATATTGCCTGCCTAGACTTCAGTAAAGCCTTCAACACAATTTCCCACAGAATTCTGCTGGAGAAACTGTCTGCTCATGGCTTGAACGGAGCTGCTTTTTGCTGGGTAATAAACTGGCTGGACGGACAGGGCCAAAGAGTGGTGGTGAATGGAGTTTAATCCAGTTAGTGGCCAGAAACAAGTGGTGTTCCCAAGGGCTCAGTACTGGGGCTAGTTCTTTTTAATATCTTTATCACTGATCTGGATGAGGGGATCAACGGCATCTCATCATAATTGGGCTGAGATAGTCTTCTCTCTCTCCTGTGGCCTTCCACTTGAACCCTCAAGAAGAGCATTTAAAAAAATTAGGACAAATGAAAACATATGCATTATTAAGCCAATTTACTGCCCCAAGGTGCTTTTTGTCAGTAACACATTTCCCATCTATCCATTCCCAGGAACTGAATGACCAGTTCTCTGGGCAGGCTTAAAAATGTATACCACATTCTCTCAAAATCTTCCATTCCTCCTATAGTTGGTTCATCACTTTTCTTAGAATATTTCCATCTGTTTCATGTGTTGATCTTTAATAGTGAGTTTTCCTCAGTTCCTGGGATCAGTCACTCTCTCCTACCCTAAGTGCGGAGATTTCCACAACCTTCTTTTTGTATGTTCTGCCTAGAGGTTTGTTTTGCAGCCCAGCCAGTAGGAAAAACATGATCTCTTGTCTCATTTTTCCAATAAGAATTGGGTTTTTTTTTTCAGGCAACTTGATGCTAATTCAGCTATACTGCTTTACATGCTTATTTAAGATTGTAATGAAATGTAGTCTGAGAATGCTTATTCTTTTCCAAGACAATCTCACACTTGGACATCCGAAGCTAGGTGAAATGAATCCCACTCCATGTAAATTAACTTTTAGCTCATTGCATAGTAGATGTGTTATCCAAAAGTCAGCTGTTAAACTACACATGGAGGAAGATTATGTTGATGTTTCTGCTTCTTCACACTTTGTCAACTGCCAGTCAAGTTTTTCCGTTTCTCAGATTTTTTTTAATCTAACATTTTAATCAGTTTAAACACATTTACACCTCTTAATGCTTTCATGTATTCTGTTTCACATTTATCAAGGCAGTTTATGGATCATGATAAACCCTTGGAGATAGATGTGTTATCACTTTTTAATCTGTAATGATCTATGGCGTATCACAGTTTAAAACTCTGAGACTGTTCAACAGCTATTAAGCCTGAAGAAAATTGGAATTGAATAATTAAAAAACACCCCAACAACACAACAACTGAAATTACACAAAGATAAGTGAATAAGATTATTATTGAAATAGGTACATACTACTGCTGTGGGCTATGTGTCTGAAGAATCTACACTGCAAATGTAATGGAGTAATTAGCCACATGCAAAAATAAGCCAAAGGGCCAGACAAATTATTGCACATGGCGAGATATAGTATTGGAAAGAAGGCAGTGTTTCTGGACTGAAATGATCCACAGAAGCACTAGTCCCTTGTATTCGGGCAACACTGAAACTTCCTCACAGTGAAATGTGGATCCTTTGCTAGAGTGAGGGACAAGAACTCTCCTGAAGATGTCTCTAGTTGAGAGTCTCTGAACAGATCTACAACCGCCATTTTCATGCTACTGGAAGCTTCCTCTGGGGAATTTTAGCTCTATTGCCTAGATCTTTAGCAGTCAGCCAGGGCTGCTTACAGGTCCAGAGAAGTGCCACAAAGATGATCAGTGGGCTGGAAAATTTCTCCTATGAGGACAGGCTGAGAGAGTTGGGGTTGTTCAGCCTGGAGAAGAGAAGGCTCCAGGGAGGCTTCATGGCTGCCTTCTGGTACCTGAAGGGGTCCTACAAGAAAGCTGGGGAGAGAATTTTTACAAGAGCTTGCAATGATAGGATGAGGAGTAATGGCTTTAAACAGGAGAAGCGGAGACTTAGATTAGATACAAGGAAGTAGTTCTTCACTATGAGGGTGGTGAGTCACTGGAACAGGTTGCCCAGGGAGGTTGTGGATGCTCCATCCCTGGAAGTGTTTAAGGCCAGCTTGGATGGAGCCTTGAGCAACCTGGTCTAGTTGGAGGAGTCCCTGTCCATGGCAAGGGGTTTGGAGCTAGATGATCTTTAAGGGCCCTTCCAACCCAAACTATTCTATGATTCTAAGATTCTATAAAGCAAGAACAGCTCTCTACTATTCCCATGTGAATTTACTAATCCAAGTTATGCTTAATGTTGCATGCATCTATGCATTGTTTGTGTATACTGCATGCATTGAAAATGTTGATATCAGACTCAGCACATGGCCGTATGGCTTTTGGAGGCATATGTTGCAACACAGAACCAGGGTTTCATATACTATGGATCAATAAAGAGAACTGGCTAGAGAGTCTGAACCTTGGGCACTGTTGTCCTCTGTCTTTTTCTTTGGACATTTCAAATACTTCTGTTGAAGACAGACCTGCCATAAGAGGAGCTTGCTCTATGCCAAGCTGATGGAAGTCATCTATATATGCCATATGGAATCAAGGCCCAGGTTTGGTTCCTGACGCTCTCTGTTAGCTATTATAGACATAAATCTGTCACTTCAAATATGACTGTGTTCCTCTGCAGCAATCTGCTCTGACAAGGATAAAGCAAACAGAGTGGAAAAGCTAAGGGACATTTTAGTCGTGCATGCTAGGTAAGGCAGGGTCTCTTCTTCTTGTATCCTTGCTATCTGAATGGTTTACCCAAGAAGAAAGCGAGGTGCATGTGTTTGCAAAGCACAGCAGAAAGGATGGGCAGCCTGGTCACTGACAGACAGAGGAGGTGGCAGAGCTGCAGCTGGAAGATATAAGCAGGATTTAGCAGAATTAAGAAGAGAAGTAAAAGGTAAGGCACATGCACAGAGTAATCGTTTCTGAAGCAACAGAGAGCCACACAGGATGATAATCACCAGACTTACCAAAACAATATGTAAAATCGCTATAGTATCTCAGTTTTGAGAACCATCATTTTTTATCATGCAGTGTCTTGTAGAGAGGCTGCAGGTACAAGAAACACAGGTCCCCTGACCTGGCTTAGATACCTCAGACGCTGACATCTACACTGCAGGAACCTACATGTGCATTGGTGAACTCTAACTTTAAAATTATCTGTGGGAAGTGCTGTTCTGAGTAACATACTCTTCATCTAAAAATACTGCAAAGGCAATATTTGGATTTAATCAAATCTAGCTAAGACTAAGGAAAGCTTTTCTTAGGTAGAAGTAGAAACATGATACAGGAAAAAATAAAAAAGAAACAACTGTCAATACAAGAACATGGCCTTGTTTAAATAAAAGAAGGCTGTAGTCTTGAGCAGTAGACAGATACCTGTTGAAAAGTTGACAATTCTTCCATTAAATAAAGTAGGCTTTATCTTTGCATCTGGCACTGTGCATTACATTTATTTTGACAGAAGCCAAGATATTTGGAGTATGTATGAGACAATAAAATAAAATCCAACATCAAGATGAGTTGTTGAAAGGGAAACTCAATAAATAAAATGAAATCCATCTTATTTACTAAACAAGGTTTGAAGGCAAAATGCAATCTAGGAAAATATAAATGAAATAGGTTACCTTTCTAAGGAGTAAAATCATAACTGGCCAAACAAACAAGAAGAGAATCAGGGTGTTGTTAACATTGCTGCTACAGCTTTTTCAACATGTGTAGGTAGGTTTACAATATATTCTTGTGAAGTAAAATGATAAAGTCAGGACAGGAGATAAAAACTAAGATGATGAGTGCAAGGTAAAACAGATTGTGCATGAGATGAACACTTTCCCTTCCGCCCAGCAGTGCAGTTGAGGGTAAGTGTGAGCAAATAGACTTCACTCACTTCTAAATTGGGCAGGAGACAGATTATTTGTTTACTGTCTTATAGGAACACCATCCAATGTAGCTGATGCACTTTTTTTTTTCTTTTTTTTTTTTTTTTAACATCTCTAACTTTGTACTACTGCAAGTCCCCCTGGAAAAGAGCTTTCCCCAGCAATGCCTCAAGGAAGAAGTATATTGAGGCTGTGAACCTCTGCAGGAAGTAATTATCTGCAAGGAGCAATTACTGAGGAAAGGCTACTACCTTCAGTAGTCCTAGCTGACAACTGGTTGATGATACTGTCTGGCTATTAAGGAGACACTTCCCAAAGTATTCTGTGACAATATTTTTTTTTCCAATTCTTTTATACAATTCCCTTGAATCCATGTAAATCTCTACTTCTAACAGCATATTAAGCAAGTGAATTCCCTGAAGTTATTGGAAATTACTATCTGAGGAAAGAAGCAGTCGTCAAAAGAAAAAGAGTTCTTACTAATTTCTAGGATGGGATTTTACTCCATTTCACTAAAAACCAAGCTTGACCTCTTCAACAGTAAAACAAAAATGCTCATCTTGAGATAGATGGTTTCTTAGGTTGCATAAAACATGAGTTTAGATATAAATTCTCATCTGGTAAAAAATAAAACAAAACCAGTATTGTCAGTATGTCTACAGTAACTGAAGTGCAATAAATTATATTTTCAAGAGAAAATGGAGTTGAATATAAACTAAATTCATCAATAAATTTAAGTAGTTGTATGTTATTTGATTTCTCATTTATATATGCAAATAGGCAGTAACAGTACTTGTATGTGGAATTATTCATTGTCGGAGATAAGAAAGAGTTACAAGAGTGGGTCATGCAAAGTAAACTATAGTCATCAAATGAAATGTCAAGGTCCATTGTGCTGGTAAGTCCTCCCAGTGCACTTGGATTCATGACTCCTCTGATTACTTTCCAAAATCCTTTATGGTCTGTTATGTCAGCAATACACAGATTAAGAGACATTACTGGCGTACACTGACATGAAGAAACTAAACCTCCTTAAAGGTGTGTATTATTTAAAATTTATAAAACATGTACTTTATATTTTTATGTGATTAATTAAAAATAAATTTAAAATTGCATTAAAAAATAACATAATAACTTTCTCTAAAGCAATAGGATTACAACATGTACCAATGTACTGATTTTGACCACTCAGGATTATCCTATCTTGGTATTTTGGTTTGGTGTTTTTTTGTTGTGGGTTTTTTTGTGAGGATACTAGAGGGGAAAAAAAAAGCAACATTGATTGAAGGCAAAAAAAATCAGAATTTAGTCCAGAACTATCTATTGAACTCTCTCTCCTTGGTGTAATATTCAATCAGCAGATATTTAATCTATGTTGGTAGCATATATTTATTTTTGTTATGGACACTAGTGTAGCATGAAATTGCAGGAGGATTTCCTTATAGTTGAAATGGATTACAGTACTTTTGTAATGAAAAACAAAGTTCCTGCTAGCTGGAAGTTTCCTCTTTTGTATTATTATTCTGTTCATGCAGGGGCAGAATACCACTGTGTTGCTTTGATGTGTCTGCACTTCTAGTGTGTTCTTTTGTAGGATTTGGGGTCAAGTGCAGGATATAATTATAATCGTTGAACTCCAGCTTCACATGTGGAGGGTTAATTTTTTATGTCAGTTTAGGGCTAGACTTTTCCTGGCAGCATGTGTCATATGGGAAACTACTTGACTTTGCTGCCAGGTAAAGGCTGAACACTGATTATACTGTTACATGATGCTTCTTGTGCTTCATTACTCCTCAAGGGAGAGAAAGGGGCTGGATACAGGCTTCTCAAGCTACTCTGTGAGCACCCAGCACAGGCCACTGCAGCAGTCTCCTCTGACCATGAAATCTGAAACTATGCTTGGTCCCTGCAGAAAGGAACAGACTATTTCACCCATGAAGTTAATGGTGATAGCAATGTACCAGCATTCTCTCTTCTTCGCATGTGATTGGCAGAGTAAGTTGCCAATGCTGTAACAATTTCCAGTGCTGACTATTTATCATTCTGGTTCTCTGAGGATTATGCAAAAGAGAAAATCTGATAAAACTGAAATGTCTTATACCAACTGGTCAGGAGAATCAGGATTAAGCTTTACCTGTACTATAAAACAGGGTTTTACTAAATCTTGGAATAATGTGTTCAAGCTTGGCTAGATCTACAGTATTATTAAGGACTTGCCAGTACCATTCCTTGATTACCAATATTTTTTACATTATGGTGAATTCCTAATGCTTGAATCCTTTGAACAGTTGATAACATAATAATATATTTTCTTTTTTTTGAAGTAGTAAATTGTGTTCTGTGCTTTTCCCTTATCCACCAATGCTGTAACTCTATCATAGAAGGACACCAAATTTGTCAGGCATAATTTGCCCTTGGTGAAGCCATGTTGGCTGTCATCAATCACCTTCTTAATTTCCATGTGTCTTAGCATAGTTTCCCGGATCAACTCCGTGATCTTGCCAG
Organism: Brachypteracias leptosomus; assembly: GCA_013401335.1. Taxonomy (NCBI): domain Eukaryota; kingdom Metazoa; phylum Chordata; class Aves; order Coraciiformes; family Brachypteraciidae; genus Brachypteracias; species Brachypteracias leptosomus. Next base: position 20,817 of record VYZX01018552.1, read on the forward strand.
GCACAGAGGTGAGACTGACTGGCATGTAGTTCCCTGGGTCTTCTTTTTATCTCTTATTAAAAATAGGGCTTATGTTTCCTCTTTTCTAGTCAGTGGAAACTTCACTGGACTGCCACAACTTCTCAAATATGATGGATAGTAGCTCAGACACTTAATCTGACAATTCCATCAAGACCTTCAGGTGTATCTCATCAGGTCCACAGACTTGTGCACTTTCAGGTTCCTTAGATGGTCTTGACTGCCCCCTACAGCGAGTGGTTCTTCATTCTCCCAGTCCCTGCCTTTGCCTTCTGTCACTTGGGTGGTATGGCTGGAGCAGTTGCTGATGAAGACTGAGGCAAAAAAAGCATTGAGTACTTCAGCTTTCCCTATATCCCGGGTAATGATGTCTCTTGTTTACTTCCAGGGAGGGCCCATATTTTCCCTAGAGTTCCTTTTATAATCAACATACCTACAGAAGTTTTTCTTGTTGCCCTTGACGTAATTTCTGCTTAGATCTAATTCTATCAATGGTTTAGCTTTCCTAACCTTTGTTACTTTTTAGAACAACCTGAAAGACATGAAACTGACTAATGATTTTGACACACTTAGGACTGACAATTATGAATTCCATATATTACTGAGGGAGAAAAGAAACAGGTTTTTAAAAGTTGAAGAGGTCATCACCTTTCTCTGCCAGAAAGCACTTGCAAAAAACACATTCCATTTGCTTGTTGGGTTTTTTCCCTTCATCATTCACTATTTTACAGTACTTTGCTTCATGTCTGAATTTCATCTCTCCCAGATGGTTGTTAATTGATAGAAGATGGCTTTCACTTCTACCATTATAGTTGAAATAATGGTCTGAAATTCAAAACTTAAATATTAAAGCTACACATTAGGCAGAAATGTCCAAAAGGTTAGACAATGGAATAATTTGTCAGGGGAGAAATCGTTGAATCATCGTTACTACTAGAATTCAAGAACAGACTAGATAAAACAGATTATTAGGAGATTATAGCAAAGGGCAAGCACCAACTGCCCTCTGTTGCTTCCTGTTTTCTAATTTAACATGTGTAACATATTGCACATAACAGGGACTATATGCAATGCTCCATAATGCATAGCATGCTATACTGTGATATTGAAAATATAAAAGAAAGGGGACCAAGCATGTGACAGGCCAAGCAATAAAGTAATATATATACGTATACATGCATATGTATATATATGTATGCAACCTATATTATTTAAATATAAAAATCGCATCCCACAGCTCTGTGTTTTAACTGTGACGGTACAAAATTCTGAACAGGATGCCATTGCCTTCTCTGGTGTGCAGTAATCTCCTCACACACACGTTCAAACAATTTTTTGCTTACTTCCACAACCTTTATGTTTTAAATATGTGCAGGGTGTGGGAGAAAGACAACTTTCAAAGATATACTGTGCCTGCTCTACTTCTAATTAATTTGTAGATTGAAAATAACTACAAGAGAAATATAAGGAGGAGGACAGACAGGAAGTACTAAAGGAATTTTATTTATGTAGTTTATTTCAAATCTGATCTTGAAAGAAACGTAGAGCTCATTTCATCATTAACTACATAGTCTCATTTCAGCATATGCCAGTGTAATTAACAGCGTATTTTCTAGCAAAAACTGAGCAGAATTTTACCATAGTTTCTACTTAGAGACAAGCCTTCCTCCTCAGCTCCAACATTGCTCTAATTAAAGTGACTGTGACATTTCAGGACTCCTTATTTCTTTATGGTTGCTACCTAGATAATACATCTTAATTTAACATTGATTATTAGTGTTGATATTACAGTGAATTTGCATTAGCCTTTGATTGTGACAGATACTAGACCTCTGCATCACCTTATGTAATAATATGTAACCGAGCACTGCCTCCAGCTTTTCCCAGTTAATAAAACCCAGTTGAAATCCCTCCCTCATTTAGCAATAAATCCTGCCTATATCATACAGCTGAATAATGATTGTTGGGGGAGAAAAGTTGGGTGGGTGATAGCAGCACAGGAGAAGTGGTGCCTGCTGTTCGGGCAGACAGGCAGACAGGAGCCCTGCCCCAGCATGCAGGCAGACTGCCGATGAGGCAGTGTGTGTCTGGGAAACCAAGGTTTTGAAAAAGAAACCTGAGATTGGCCAAGAATCTTCTAAGATTTTATGTCACCTGCAGAGAGTACATGACAGCTTTATTAATGCTAAGCATTTTGAACCTGATTCACTACCACATTACTGCAGTTTCGTGCTGAGGTAGCCCCATGTGATGGTAAATCAAGTCGCCTGAAGCGTGTCCCACTCTCAAATGGCCCAGAGCATGGGGACTGTGCCCTGAACCTTTTAGGAGTTCTTTATTACTGAACACATTTAGCAGTGAATTTTGGATAAACACCATATCTGCTGGGGTTGACTTCCTGGAGTTAAGCTGAGATGTAGACTTTAGCTTTTAAACTGGAATTAATTATATAGCTTCCTTTTTAGGAGGTTAAATGATATTTCTGCTAAATATTTCTTGAGAGGGACTATATGACTCAGCAGTAAGCTTTTTTTACTGGTAAAAGCCATCAGAACTTTTTATAAGTTGAAATTTCACATTAACTGGGTTCTAGAGCAACCCAAAGTTTTATTTATTAGCACTCATTTTGCATAAGCACAGCTTTGTACAAGCACATACAAAAAAGTTTGCATGCAAATTGTTTTTGCATTTGATGACTTGTGTGGACAGAAAGAAAATATCATACACAAACAGCATCTGTGTGCTCAAATTAAGAATTTATCACTGCTTTCATTCAAGTTCTTAAGCATGAACACATTTTGCAAATGAAAAGAGAAGGACAGATCTGATTCCTTTACCAACTCTTTTTTTTTCTTTTCTTTTCTTTAGAAAACATTCACAGCCTAACCCTTGGCATTCAAAACATTTGCAATTTATGCCCCAGATAAAAATATCCACATAATTTCAAGAGAAACACATAGCATAAATAAATAAACAGCAACAATAGAATCTGTATCAGATAAACATTTTTGCGTAGACCTGCACATGGGTGCAGTAGAATCTCTTTCAGCTAGGATAGAGTTGATCCATGTATTTGATGACCACTCATAACTACTTTTCTTAACATAAAACAGCTCAAAGGCTTTGTCTTTTAGCAAGTGCAAAAATTCACTTAAAACTTATTTATCAAATCTTGTCCCCTATCTTACAACAATTTATCTAAAAATAGAGTTTCACAGAGCTCTCAGTACCTTTTCTCCTGTAGCTTAAAAAAATACTCAGAATAACACGTAGTAATAGAAATAGAGAGAGATCATCTTAAGAATTCAGGTACTTATAACTATAGCCAGCAGAAATCTTGTCCTTTTCTGTCATTAAGGTTGCTGTTGATTTTTTTTTTTTTTCAACTACAGAGACACAATTGAGTGGAATTCAAATTCAGCATCAAGCAGGTGTTAGAGGCATCATGCAAAAGTTCAAGATCAGCCATACATGAGTTCATGCAAATATACTTGCTTCCACATATCATTTCTATGGACATTTATATATTCTTATTTCAATCTGGTTTTCCACATAGGACTTTCTTTCTCCCTAGACTTGGTATTGTCTATGCTTTCCTATGGATTATGTGCCAATGTTGCCCTGATTTGACATGTGAAATTCTCACTGAGGTTAGTGGGATTTCTCTCCATAAGTTGAAGGAATCATATTAGTCTAAGCTTATGTAGGGTCTCTGAAGGTTGGTACTTTATTGACAGAATTTGATTATGTTCAGCTGTCATTCTCTACTCAAAGAGGAAAAAGAATCAATTGCATATCACAAGATATTCTTCTTTGCCCCATGTTACTGTACATTTTGGTATATGTATTTATACCAGCAAATATAAATCATGCACTTCATCTAGTACACCAGTAAGATAGTAAGTAATTGCTTTCTTCATTTTTCTTGCTACATTACACATGTTATCTACCATGTAACTGCTACTCAAACAATGACAATGTAAAGGGTAGAATTAAACAACTTTTATTGTCTTTTATATTATATTTTCCAGCCCAGATGCAACTTACACAATTTTTGTGTTTTGCAGCACAATAATCTGACATTCATTTACAATCAAATGCCAAATGTACTTTGCGTACTTGATTGTATAGCTATACAGTTCTCCTAGGTATTGGAAGAGAGTGCATAGTAAAGTGAGCAGAAGTTTGCTAAAAATAACATATTTATAGCTCCCAAACTTTTCTTGATTTCCTCAACAGTAATAGGCATTTCAAGAATATTATCACTCAAGACTTACCATAGCTTCTTTTTTTCACAAGTTATTTTTATAAGGTACCAAAAGGAACACAGTTTTCTTACAGTTCTAGACATGGAGTACCCAGAGGACTCCTGAATTACAGTAAGTTAACCAGAATTGACACTGAAATATCAGATCTAGTACTTCTTCCCAAAGTAGTAGTAGTTTATGTACCATAAGTTCTTCCAACACAAGCCTAGAATTTATGTTATGGAACCTGCCATGGAAAGTTTACTGGAGAAAACCATCCAGGACTATAATCATGGTCTTTAAACTGCCAGACATTGCTTCCATGAAATGGCACCTTGTTGGTTACTGATGTCAGTGCCTCCCCTACAGCAATAGAAAATATTTTAACTTGCTCACCTACTGTGATTGAAACAAATCTATTTACTCCTCAGTTTGGTCATGCTCCAAAATTTCACTCTGTGCTGTGTGAGGAAATAAATTAATGGCAGTGTAAAGCACTGTCTACTGTCAAGAGCTGTATCCTAGTTATAATATTTTCTGTAGTCAAAGATCTATATATTTCTTTATGTGAAAACATTTTTTTAAATAAAGTTTTAGTAACAGTTAATGTTGTGCTAGTGAGAATTTTGACCTGAAAAATAGATGATATGAATTTTGGATAAGAACAATCTGAAATTTGGGGGCAGGAGTGAAGATAATTGTTTGACCTTAGAGTTCTAATGAACTGTATACGAAATCTAAATTACATAAATAACCCTTGATGATAAACACTGATAGAATCTAATTTTTTAACTCTCTAGCTTTCTCTATCTTGGAACTAATAAGTAACTCCACAAGGACATCAGTATTTCTTGGAACTAATAAGTAACTCCACAAGGACATCAGTATTTCTCCCTCCACATTAAATTCACATTTTGTTTCATATTGTAACAACAACCTGATGTAGAGAAATCAAAATATAAGTTAGAGAGGGATGGTCAGGGGAAACAAAAATATTTCTTTCTGACATATTATTAACAATTAAAAATACAAATACATCACAGCAAACCGAGAGTCTGGAGGAAAAAATTCTCATTCTCATGTGTAGCTTTATCATGAATTCTTAACAGACCTGTAAATTGGAAAATCAACATCTGCTCAGTGATATCAGGTGAAGGACATGCAGGCTGGCACTGAATTTATATCTGCCTTAACATGAAAAAAAAGTCTTACCTTGTTGCCTGTTATTGCAAACATGTCCTGTAGAGAGAAACTATATTAATTTTTTTCAAAGCATATTATACATATCACTTTCAAACATAGTTCCCTCTAGATTTTTCCATTTGATATCATCAATATATGAATTACATTGTGGCATGAATGAGAAATAAGTGACAGTATAAAAATTTAGCTCCTTCCAACCTCAGCAAGTTTGCTGATGATACCAAGCTGAGGGGTGCAGTTAATATGCCAGAGGGACGGGATGCCATCCAGAGGGACCTGGATAGGCTGGAAAGGTGGGCCCAGATGAACCTGATGAGGTTCAACAAAGCCAAGTGCAGGATCCTGCGTCTGGGCTGGGGTAACCAGCACTATCAGTATAGGCTGGGAGACGATATACTGGAGGGCGGTCCTGTGGAAAGGGACTTGGGGGTTCTGGTGGATGAAAAACTGGATATGAGCCACCAACGTGCAATCACAGCCCAGAAGGCCAATCACATCCTGGGCTGCATCAAAAGAACTNCAAAACTATAGTGTATCATAAAGTACCTACTGATCCTTCATAGATATTTCTATAGAAATTAGCTGATACCCCAAGACACTAGTTCTGAATAGACTTTACACCTATTTTATAAGGTTGTTTTCTGACTCATACAGAAGCTGCTTTGAAAAGCAATGGACAGTCCTGATATTGCTCTAGATGCAAGATAGCAAGATACACACACTATATAGAAGAAGCTAATGTACTGTGAGCATTAAAGGGCAAATTACCATCCACTCAGCACACCCGTGCAGAATTTCTCCCAGTGGTTTTCATGGAGTGACACATTAGTTAACAATCACAATTTAGCCCCATTTGATCATTAGCAGAAGGAAGAAATAATGCTTTCTTGTCCACACTTCAAACTACTACAGTTTTTGCCAGAAAACTTAACAATTCAGCCACTAAACAGTCTCCAACTAAATCTCCAGAACATAGCTTTTGCATGGGCATTAAAGTGCCCAGAAGAACCTATGCAAACAAAAGTATTTGCTCACATGAGGTAGTCCCACACGCCCTCATACAGAAACATGACTTTTCTAATGTTACACTGTTGATTTGCACTGAGACTTAATAAATTTTAGCTCAATACATCCTTGCCTTTTGTGAGCTTTTGTTGTCCTTCTTTAGATTTAAAAATTAAACTGCTGCAGGACAGAGCGTCTGGGTTATAGTCTCACAAGCAATTATAGTGTGGGTGGTGAATTACTGCAGCAATAATATTCCGGTCAGTTGTTTTCTGTTCTAGCATATGAACTTCTGTGGAGCATCTGGCTTGTGTCTGTGAAAAGTTCTCATATTTAATTTTTGGACAGGGCTCATCACCTGGTTATGCAGTGATACTCAAATCATAAATCTCCCTATTCAACAACAAAGATTTGGTTGGGTGACTCTTACATAACAACATCTGCTTACACAGCAGATGAGATCTGTGTTCCAATAAAGTCGTGTTGTGGGTATCTCAGGGTATCTAGTGTCATAAAAACTAACAGCTGGATTACATTGTGCAAGGAGTGGATTTAGAGCAGCCCTGAGAAGAAAGACTTGGGGGTGCTGGTTGATGAAAAGCTCAACACAAGCCAGTAATGCACAAGTGTGGCCCAGAAAGCCAATTGTATCCTGGGCTGCATCAAAAAAAGTGTGGCAAGCAAGTCAAGTGCCCCTCTACTCTGCTCTCATGAGACCCCACCTGGAGTACTCCATCCAGCTCTGAAGCCCTCAGCACAAGAAGGACATGGACCTGTTGGAGAGGGTCCAGAGGAGGGCTACAAAGATGATTAGAGGGCTGGAACATCTCCCCTCTGAAGACAGGCTGAGAGAACTGGGCTTGTTCAGCCTGGAGAAGAGAAGGCTCCAAGGAGGCCTCATTGTATCCTTCCAGTATCTGAAAGAGGCCTACAAGAAGGCTGGGCAGGTACTTTTCACAAAGGCCTGTAGTGGTAGGACGAGGGGTAATGGGCTCAAACTGGAAGAGGGCAGATTAAGATTGGAAATTAGAAGGAAATTCATTACGCTGAGGGTGGTGAGACACTGGAACAAGTTGCTCAGGGAAGTTGTGGATGCTCCATCCCTGGAGGTGCTCAAGGTCAGGTTGGATGGGGCCTTGAGCAACCTGGTCTAGTGGTAGGTGTTCCTGTCACAGCAGGGGTATTGGAACTAGATGATCTTTGAGATTGCTTCCAACCCAAACCATTCTATGATTCTATGAAATTATATGCTTTAAAGGTAGCTTATGTAGATGTCATACTGGTCATCATATGATCGTGATGTATTTCATATGATCTACAGAACATATACATTTTATTTATTAATTATTTTTCTGTCTCCTGTTTTTATGTAGGTACACAGGACATTTTTCTGAGATCTAGATTCCATTTGTAATTATATCTACCTCCCTTTTAAGGTCTGTATTGTTCACAATCAAAGACTGACACAGATCAGCTTACAAAAAGTAATTCCAAAGGAAGAACTAATGTGTCCTGGTTTGAGCTAGAACAGAACCAATTCTGTACAGTGATTTTACTTTTCAGCTAAGTCTCTTCTAAGTGACTGCACCTTCTAAAGTTAATGGCATACTTTTCCAGTAAATGTCTGCTTCTAAAGTGAAAGCACTTGATGATTACTGTTGCTACTAAGGATTGGTGTGTAGAAAAGCTCATACCTTGCTCCTATAGAAACCAAGATCACTGATAAATCCTGTGTACCATTTTAGGATGCTGTAAAGTATCGCACCTAAAGGGAGGAGACAGGTCAGGTGACTCCTAACAGGTGGCCAATGAGGTATTCCATTCCATATACATCATATTCAGTACAAAGCTGAGGGATCACGAGGGTCAATCTCTCTTCAGTGGCCAGCATACAATGAGGACTCTGTCCATTTTTCTGTCTTCAATTTCAATCAGTATGTTCCTGAATCCAGTTCCCAAATCTAGCTCCTGAATCTAATTCCTATCTGGCACTGAGACCACTGAGGACTTCCCCAGTGCCTGCCCCACAGCATCAGTGGTGACAGTGACATTATTGCCTTTAGGGGATTGGGTTTTGTATATTTGATATTGGGTTTTGTATACATTTATATATATTTCATTAGTGATTAAATCTGGTTTAGTTTTCTTTTCCAATCCATAAGTCTCTCCCCCTTATTTCTTTTCTCTTACCCTTTGAGAAGGGAGAGGGGTTATTAGAGAGTGTCCATCACTTGTCTAGTGGCTGGCCTAGCCTTAACCCCTGACATAATGTCACTAACACAAATATGAGAGTGACCGTATCTACAAAATATGCATTAGAACATAAAGCAAGTCAGAAGGGGTATCTTTCCCTGGAAAGTTATGATAAAATTTACGGCTCTGTTTCTTTTTCCTGTTTTAAATTTCCAACAAAACTCTCAGAATAAAATATATCTTTTCTGGAGTGGGACTACCATGTATTAAGGGAATTATAGTTTACATCATTCTTATTTTCACAGATCTTTTGATCTCACCAGTTAGACTAAAATTTCCATGGTGAATGTCTAGTCAGATTATGATAACCACCTGTAAGGTATGCTTCTGGGAAATAATCTCCTGGAGATTATGGTTTCATGGAATAGAATAGCAACTTGATGGTTCAAGACTCAAGTCCACTTCTACATCACTTTGGAATAGAAATATTTGCAGCCGAACTATTTCAGATATTTGGAGAAAATATCTGAAATTTGCACAAGAGCAGACAGATGGGTGGTTAGCTGAGAATCTAATTCTTAACAAAATTCATTTAAGTGGAAGATTCTTAACCAGATCTATTACAAAGAGCTGCCTAAAACTTAATTCTGTTAAAGACAAAGACAAAGAAAACAACATCATCATTAATAGTTCTCATAAATAAATAACATTCTATAGGCTGTCTCTGTATAACCAATGTCATAATTAGGATAAAGTAAGAAAGATACTATTTGCTGATCTGTACTTGAAGGAACACAGCTGAAAACTTCTCTCTGAGCAAAACCTACACTCCTAACTGAAAATTTCCAGTGATTTGAATGAGCTAAAAAAAACCCCTATTGTTTTTCAAGCATTGCTTTATCACAAGTGTTATCAAGAATTGGAACTCTAGGCTACTGATAAACTTGTCACCTGATAAACTGCAAATGAAGCAAGCTACAAACTTACGCAGTTGTAACTGACAAATGCATCCAGCAGTAGTTCATGATGGTGTATATACTTGGTATATTTGTTGACAATAATATCCTCTTTTTTCACACCATTCCAGAGAGTGATAACAAAATGAGATGCCTCTCTTCTCACTAAGGAATCCTTTATCAGCTGATTGTCAATATTGAAAGTCAGTTTTCTTCCCCAACATTCATTATTCTGTGATGTCTGTGGTTTCAAGTCCAATCTTTTAGTCTTATGTGCATAAAGTAACAACTACAGAGGTTCAGCATGCCAGAAGTATCCTGAAGCAAAATTATCCATTTCAAAGGAAGGATGAGTTACACAGTACCCAACACCTGTTCAAGCAGTGGGAAATAATTCAGCACAGGTGTTAATATGAAGTCCAGTTTGGATAAATGCAGCTTCATGCCCTGGAAATTCAAAAGGTCATCATCCAGATTTTACAAAGACAAACTAGTTAGCAAAAAACTTTGCAAATATTACATGACAAAAACAATTCTACTGGATATTTAGATTTTAGACAGGATTGAGTTAACTTGAACGACACAATTACATAAGATAGAGGTCTCTAAACTAACTTCTGATGTATCATTAGTTGGGTAAGACAGAAAAGTCTTCTTGTCTGGAAGTTAAGAACTCCATTCCATCTAAATTTTAACAAGTCTAGATATAACCCACTGTATCACATGTTTTACATAGAATTCAGAGTAACTGAATATTAAAAACATGAGATAATGATATATATATATATATAATTAAAAAAAAAAA
>VYZX01018555.1:0-19923 GCA_013401335.1 Brachypteracias leptosomus
GTGGAAGCCCCATCCCCAGAAATATTTAAGACCAGGCTGGGTGGGTCTCTGAGCAACCTGATCTAGTAGGAGATGTCCCTGCCCATGGCAAGGGGGTTGGAACTAGATGATCTTCAAGGTCCCTTCCAACCCTGACAATTCTATGATTCTATGATTCTAAGATCTCCTCTTTGTGATATATAGGAACCGAATATTAATTGGTGACATCACAGACTTCTATTGACAACACATAACTCCTTGCAATTCAGCTATGTTTTCTTTGCACATCCATTATCCATGACTGTGGGCAAACTTTTCATATTTTAAAACAGTATCTCCATTTTTATCATGTCTAGTGGCAAAATTGACCACATTTATATGTAGTATCTGCATTTCCAGGAGCACATTTAAATGACAAAATGACTTTATCATAACAGCTATCCTTTTTTAGGATTTAGTGATTGATTTCTGAAGATAGACATCTGAATTCTAAGACAGGAAAAACTACAGGTCTCATGTTCATAATAGTTGCAGAAATTTGAAGGCTGAAAACATGTCTAAGCTAAGACAGTAACCCATCAATCCCTAGTCATTTTCTTTTTGGAATATATTTCATATTTATAGATACAAAGCTGTTACTTCCTCAGTTGAATTTAAATGGTCACAGTTAAAAGGGCTTCTAGCTGATAGTTATCAGGAAAATTAGTTAACAAATACAGTAGTTTTGAATTGCAAAGCGATACGGGTATTGCATCAAAGAATCACCTTTTTCTCTCTCTCTCTTTCCTTTTGTTTTTTTTCCCCTGACTGCGTCTATAAACTATTTGAGGCCCTTTGGACTGCCATTGACACTGAAAAACAATCCATTTGGAATAAATACATTCTCAGAAAAAATAATTTAGACAATTTAACACATTCTCTAGGTATCTGACAGAGACTGAAAAGAAAGCATAAAAGCAGCCAATGGTTTGCTTACTGTATTTAATTTTACTGAAGCCATGGAACACAGTGATGTTCTGTGCTGGCAAAGACTATAGTGAAAGCACAGATTTGATCTCCATAAAGCTACAATACACTTAGTTAAACAGGTTTTCATATTGAATTACTGTGATTAAAATAGCAAAAGTTTAAAAAAAGCTTATTAAACTCATAGTGGGATTTGGTTTTTTTCAAAGGAAAATAGATAAAAAGGCTAAGCCTTCACTAGATTAAGGGCTAACATTACCTGACATGGGTTAATCTCCTAGGTTCCTTCTATGGCCAATAAAAGGTGATTTACAGCACCTAAACTTAGTCTTTTCCTTTGAATGTGCCTCTGAGGAAGCCTCTATTGACTCTAAAATAAAGCTAGTACTAAGCTTTGAAATATGACCTCAAAGTGCGTGTTTCATCAGTATTTTGACTTATGTCCTCTTTGCTGAAGAGAGTTTTGAGAAAATCTAGAAAAGGGCCTATTATAAATCCATACAATAAGCTGAGTTCAGCTTTTGTTTTGGTTCTATTCCAGCTCATAACAGCTTTTATTCTATTGATTTTTCCTAATTAGTTTTGCCTTTATCTTATGCACGTAGACTGACGTGTTGGCATTAATACTTAATATCTTCCAGCACTGATGGTAGTCATTCCATTAGTGTGGACAGGGAAAGCATGGCTGCCAATGTTTAAATATCAGTATAATACATGTCTCATTTTATTTGGGCTTGATGATGTGAAGATCGAAGTTCCATCACCTACCTGTATTGTTCCTTCTGGTATGTCTGCTGGTAGTAAAATAAAAATGCTGTAATAAATCTTGTTTAATGGTGAGAAAATGTACAACTCCAAGAATCATGTAAAAAAAGACAACTACTTATATTTTATTAATAAACAGTCAAAAAGATACAAATAACATCCCAGACTCAGATGGCAGAAGCTATTGTTAGAAATCCAAAAAGTAAAAGAAATTAAATCCAGTAGAACAGAACAGATTTTCTCAAGCAACACATTTTTAAACGTAAATTTATGCAGAAGGGAGACTAGCTAATCATTACTGGCAGTGTGTCCTTTAAATTAGCAGCAAACTGGGTAAGGTGGGCTGGGGGTTGGAATTTTTTTTTCTTTGCTTGTTGAATGAATCACTTCTGTTAGTGTCAGGAGATTCTGATGGACAAATATCAAATCTTAGAGGAATGGCTCAATGAATGAAGGGGGCCATTAGGTGTCTATGGTATGCAATATACCTGTCACCTAAGGGAGAAAGTAGATATCAACTCTGAGAGTTTTATATATATCTTAGCTACTGTATTTATCTTACACAGTTTTGCCCAATTATGCTTAGTACATCTGAATAAGTGTTTTAAAATATTTTATTGATGTAGTTTACAATTAAAAGCATTAAAAATTACTTGTTGAGATAGGCCTAACAAATCAAAACTGTCTCTTTTTAACATGACCTACTTCACATAATTCTTATGGGGTATCTTTATTTAGTGCAAATCTATCAGCCAGTTGTATACTTGGGTAAAAACAGAGTAAATATTTGATAGGCAGGTTCCTTGCTGTGTAATATCTGGGATTATATTTAGCATTTTCACCCTTGTGAGTATGGCATCATTGTCATAAACCTTTCTATGAGGTGACACTTCCTAGACTAGACTTCCCTTGGGTGAATGTGTACATGAATACATGTATGTGTGTGTCTGCGTTAATGACTGAAATGAAAGAACAAAAACATTTGGAATTAAATCTCAGAGGGTGCAAATCAGAAAAATTCCTTGGAGGTTAATGGTAATTTACCAAGGCATACACCTGAGGCTTTATCAGCAGAAAATTTTAAATCTTTTAGTATGTCTATATCTCCACCTTCCTGAAATGCACTAGATACACTAAGGCATGGCCAATAGATTAATACATCCCTGAAGATATTATTATTGGTCATAATAATTTCCATGGTGATAACTATGGATTAATCACTTAGTTTGAAGTATTAAAAATGTCTTTATAGAAAAGTAGACCAAAAATATTCATTTGATTTGTATTTTATGAAGTGGGGAAAAACCACTAGCAATTACAATGAACTTATTAAAATACAATGATAAATACATTACAAGCTAAATTTGGTTTTCAAAATGTTTCATATTTTATAACTTTGTTTTATTTAAGGTACCATAAAACCACTTAATGGAAATCCTGTGGTTTGATGAAATTTCCGGGAGTATTATTTTTTAAGATTAATTCTAGGCAGATAAAATAGTCTAGGGAACTTATCAAATGACAGTAAAGGACATTACTAGTTTAAAAAATATTTTCTTTTTGAAACTGAGCAGAATGAGATATTTTTACTACATGCTAATTCCTCCTTCTTTTTTTCTAAATATAGATAAATTGTATGTAAAGCTACAGAAATGTTCATTCTACAAACATCATAGTAAGAGAACATTGCCAAGTTCAGATAAACCAAAATATTTTCTTAAGTTTAAATTACATCAATTGCTTTTTTATAGGAGTAAGTAGCAGATTCAAAGCTATATTCTATTGTATAGCAAAATGAGAGTATGTGAATTTTGGATCTAGAAAAATATATACAAATTCAGGAAAGTTTTCGAAGAAAATGCATTCATTTGAATTGTCGGTAACTGTATTGGTTCCGTAAATAATAGCAATACAATGAGCATTATGATGAATAAAGATATAGGATATATAGAAATGGAAATTTCTTTTGAAGATTGAAAGCTGTTGAGAAATTAGACCTGCATCTGCATATTGTATTTCCTGAAGATACTGCAGAACAGTACATTACATTTAAGGAAAAATCTCTTCATTATGAGGGTGGTGAAGCCCTGGAACAGGTTGACCAAAGGAAAGTTCTGGATTCTCCCCTGCTGGAAGTGTTCAAGGCCAGGTTTGATGGGGCTTTAAACAACCTAATCTAGTGGAAGTTGTCTCTGCTCATGGCAGGGGGATTGGAACTAGATGATCTTTGAGGTCCCTTCGAACACAAACCATTCTATGATTTTACATTTTTCCCTTTCCTTTTTGTTCACATTAAATGTACTGCATATAGGAAATCCATGTTGAAATAATAAAATTCCAAAACTCATAAGAGAAATTAGTTGATAAAGATTGCTGAATTTATAGCACCAGGTTAACATTCTTCTGCACGAAAATCAATGGCACAACAAATAGAAATCTTGACAGAGTTGATATAGACTTAAAGGTCTCTCTCCCTAAATGCTGCTTGGCGTGTGGGAAGCCTCAAGGCAGACAGGGCTCCGTCTGGAGGCCACGAAGGCTGAGACTTGGGTGGTGTAGATGGAGTCAGCACCCATGCCTCTCTCCTGGGGCTGAGCATGGTGATGTACTGGTAGGAGATGACTGCTGGTGGAGGCCTGGAGGCCCCAGAGAAGGTTGCTGTTGGAAGACGTGTGTTCAGTGTGTGAACACATATACTGCCTAAGGAGACGCAGGAGAATAAAGGGAAAATGTGTTCATTCACCAGTAAATTAAGGTCTGTATTTGCAGCGGGAGATCAATGGACAACGCGTACACGGATTAATATAATCCAAGCGTTGCCGTTTATTGCCCGAAGTTCACTCATTATATACCCACCAGCGCTAACCGCGCTGGAAGCACCACTCTAATCGGTAACAAACTCTGCCAGGCGCTAAGCAACATCTCTTGATTGGCCAGGTACTCCTCTCAAGGCGCCTCTCTTGGTTCCGCCTTCTGCCTCCATTTTCTTGCTGCTTCACTCCTGTGTCACGTGCCACACGTGGCTGTCCCCGTGTGTCCTTGTTTACAACCTCTCTGTAACCGTCCTTGTGTGTGTCCTTGTTTACATCTTTCCTGCAGCCATTCTTACTGGCGCCATCAAGTCTGGGTTTGCTCACACGTCTATTCTTATGGAGATACCTCTCCACATGTATTTGCCATTGGAATTTAGATTTGCTTTTTCAGTCCTGCAACAGTATGGTACAGGACAACTAGCAAATTACTTTCAGAAGGTAAGTGTCAACATGCTAGCTGTTAGTGCTTTACTTGCTTTTGGCCACCATGAGGAAGACAAATGGGTTCTTACCTTGTACTTTCAGAAGTTATTAAACTGTGGTAAAACTGAGAAACCACAAAATCACTAGTGATACTTACATTGTCCAAATAAAAAGGAACGTTTCCTCATCAATCCCACAGAAACAATGTGCTTGCATGTGTTTTAATAGGATTTTTGGGCTGTTGACTTAACTTTTTTTTTTTTTTCCAATTTTGGTTACTTATTCCTAGTTGCACTTTCTGAAATAACAGAAATCTTTCTCTAAAAACCAATACAATTTACAAGTCAGAGAAAAGAAAATTAAGAAAAGAGGAGATGGTGGTGTATAATTACCCAAACATAATTGGAGAACACAATAGACATAGTGGCTGCAGGTGGCTGACAATAAGATAGCTAAGAGAAAGTAAACAGTATTAACAAAGTTCAATTACTAAGTGCTGCATGTGAAATTAATATGTGACAAAAGAATCACAAACTAGGAAATTAATATGAAAAAATTAAATAGAGTAAGTAACCAACAAACTGCTGTGGTTTGTATTATCAGAGGCTTTTATGACAAGGGTTTCTCACGTTTGACTAAGGCTCCCCAATCCAGCATAAGGGGCCTTTAGCTAGCCTTGCAGAGAGGCTTGCAGAGTTCAAAAGAGTCTTTCTGAGATCGATGAAAAGCACAAAAGAGGTCAGCATTGACAAATGCTCATTTATACCCACCTGGAAAGAAGAGATAAGGTGATAGAATGTAATCTAAAATTAATGCTTTGTCTTAGTGATTCTTGTTCACAAAAATGTGTAGAGCTGTTCATCTCCTTCTTTCAGACTTCTCTGCTTGAAAACTACTAGTGGGTGCCTTGCCTTGCTGGAATAGGCTTAATAAACTTTAGACTGACTTTTGGCTAGCAATGTATGTTTTTTTTCTCTTCCAGCTAACATGCCAAGGTGTTTATGGTGGATATTTGCAAAATTAATTCCATTTTAACTTACTTTCTATTTAAAGGACTCTGTAACACAGAGACACCTCAGCTAGCCCATTTCATGCTGTGCTGGGAAAGGAATGAGCAGAAAAGACAGTTTAAAGACAGAAAGCCAGCAATAACTGGCAACAATCCAGCCACCTCTTGCAGCATTTTTACGTGGACTTGGTGCCAAGCAGGCCCAATTACACCGCTACCTGAATTGAGTTGGTAAAGGCTGAAAGGTATTGTACTTCCTAGCTTGGATTTCCATGTGGACTTACTGATATGTGACTATATATACTGGCCTGAGTGGTAAGTACCTCTGTGCTCCACTGCTGAGGACAAACATGCCCCTAGGTACATGTGGTTCTCAAGATCACAGCTGACCATTTCACAATGTTTACTCTATTTGTTGATACAGTATTGGGCTGTTACAAGAACTCACTTCATAGCCCTCAAGTGACTCATGGAACTCAGTATAAAAAGACCATGGCCTTGTGAGTGTATCAAAGCATGAAGCTGACGTGGTGGTCTCACACGAATTATTTCAGGAAGAAGGATAACTTTTATTAATCATTGTGAGATAATACAATTGTCAAGTGCTAAACCCCCATAATTTCTATAAAACAGGATGATAAAAGAAGAAATTGGAATACTTTGCCTTTTTACGAGTGAGATTATTTTTAATATCTTACTATTTCTCCTACTTAGAAGTTTGTGAACAGCTGTATGAGGCAATTTGAATCAACTGAAACATAATATTTGGCCAAATCTCATTAAAAAGGATTATAAAAATAAAAGAAAATCTCATTCCACTATTTGGAAATGGAAGACTAATTCCCAAAACATGTTGAAAAAAGAGATAGATGTGCTTACTGTAGGTATGCTTCCTGAAATGCAATCTACATTTGTAATTAATTTGCCTGCTTCAGGGTTTACATAAAATAGAATAGATTTTGCATAACTGATTATACAGGCTTTATGTATAGCAGAATATTGACAATCATATTTGAAATTAATAGATACCTAGGGTTTGGCTTTCTTATCAATAATGGAGTTGTAATTTTCTTTTTCTTTATAGGTAAAACAATATTAAGGAAAAATATTCTCTTGTAATGAGCAATGATTTAACCCTCAGTGTCCTTAATCTCTTTTTCTGACCTTGACGCCTGCTAATCATATTTTGCAGTAAAATTTTAGAGTAAATCAAGGTGTGGTCGAACTGACTGTTGTGTAAATGCTAAATCTGTTGATATTTGAGTTACTATGTAGAGAGAGTGAAGTTAATATAGAAATACTTTCTGCGTTTATTGGAAAACACAAGCCTTAAAGTCTAATCAAAGTTAAAGAGAGACTAAAGTTTTCATGTATCAAGAACTGTAGACACTAAATTTTTGTATTTTATAAACAAAGAATGAAAAATCTTCCCTTGTTTCTACAGGACAAACTTAGTAATATGAATAATACTTTAAAAAAATTAAAATACAATAAAACACAGAACATGCAGGTTACTGGGTGTGAGAAATACGTGTAAGTTCATGGATAATTTGGGGAGATATTTGTTAGAAACAGATAAGAAGAAGGATGTAACCTACTCAAGGATTTATGCGGAATGACAGTTTCTGAGCACACTATTAGAATTCTACTCAGATTTTGCTGAACCTCAATGCACCAAGCATAGAACATTTTTATGTTGCTTTGAATGTCTCAGATATTTTTTTTTATTTAATTGTGTGGCTTACATTGTCCTTTAATAACTGATTAATATACAGAAAGTATTTTTAACTTTTCTGGAATTGCATCCACTTTATAGTTTATTTTGAATCATCACCATGTATTTGAACTACACTTTTTGTTTGTACTTAACATTTCAGTATATTGTATGCGAGATGCCTGAACTCAAAGGGAAAAGAATAGAAAGTATCAAGATATATTCAGTTCGTGCACAGACTGAATATATCTCTATAAATTCAGGAAATTTTTTGTTATTTTGAGGTATCTAATTTAATTCTTCTAATAGAACTTCAATGGGGATGCAGGAATGTCAGAACAGAAAGGATGTTCTCACGGAAAATTATTTAAAATCTGCACTGCAGCTATTTTGCCCTCTCCATGTGGCCTTGAAGTGATGGACAAAGATTTTTCCCTGCTTAACTTTGAGATACTACAAAGCCTCCACCAAAGCTGCAGGTGAGAAATGAAGGATTGGGTCCTTCTGCAACATGATTTGTCTTCCTTGTTTTAGTGCCAAGATTACTATCATAATATATTTATGGGACTAAGAGCTCAGAAGAATTTAGTACCCTTGTCTCACAATTATGTTCCTTTGGTACTTTTATTAGGCATTGATAAAAATACACACCATCACTTCGTACACATACAGAAAATATATATACTCACACTGTATTTCAGAAAATGTACGCGCATGTTTATCTTCCTATATATTCCTATAGATAAATAGAGGTTACTGTCCTCAAAGAACAGATACATATAGGAGCATGAACAGACACACACACACACAAACATAGCTATATACATATTCCTTTCCTCAAAGAACTGAGGATTTCTGTACTTGAGAAAAGTAGATGATCCATTCTTTCACTATACAACTCTGAATTTTTCAGATATATCTTTTTTTTCTCCCCTTTCATACGTCAAAGTATAAAATACCTAGTGAAATAACATGTGATTTAAGACAATCTTTAGTAATATCAAATACAAGTATATTTTTCTAATAAGACCATTATTATATGAGCTATCTGAAACCATACAGAGCTCAAAGAACTTGAGTTTTTCTACTTAGTCTTCCTGATGTTAAGTAAATAGCAATGAAGAGGCAAAGACAATTGGCTAGTCTGATTCTATTACCTATTTGTTTCTGTAATCTGTCTAACTTTTGCACATTAAAAAAACCTGAATTCTTATTCATGAAACTGAATATTTGGTTGTAAAACCAGGAATCATATTACTTATAATTGTTTGTTTTGTAATTATTTCTATTCAACAAAGTGGAGAGCTGCTCTTTAAACACTTGCAAAAATCAAATCAAATCAAATACATAGATGAACACTGGATGTACACTATTTATTAGAGGATTATAACTGTAGTATATATGTTGTTTACAGTTATTTTATAAGTTACATTAATTGGCAGCAATTCTGGATTAATTCTACAAATTAATATTTAATTAAATATTAAACTATCCTGAGATATGCTGTAAGAACTAAGAGTGCTTTCAAATTCGTTTATGAGACTGTATAATTTGTCTAGTTATTGGTAATGTTCCTCCGATTGTTCAAAATGTATCTAAAGTTTGCATAGCAGCCAATGAAGTAAATAAAAAGCCAAGAATAAAAATAAAAATCTTTACATGTGAGAAGACAGAGATCTGAGATAAACTGATAAGGGACAGAAATCACTACAGCAGTGTAGGCTATGCCTAGCAGGTAGTACAAGGAGTTACCTGTGGATCTGCAGAGTGAACCAGGTAGTACTGAGGACCCAGCAACTACCTATAAGAGTTTTGTTGTTTTGTTTTCTTTTTTTAAATTCAGATAAGTTCTGGTCTAATAGACAAAATTTCCATTAGTATTTGGAGCATGCTCCCAAAGTACGCTTCCCAGACTACTTGCTGTTGAAAGAAATCCAGTTTGCATGTTCTAAGATCACACCCTGACATGAATCAAAACATGATAAGGTACACCTACATTAACATTTTCATTTGGTCCAGGTGTGCAATTTGGAAATATATTTCCCAGTTGTGTTCCCTCATTGCACTTTGCTTCTTAGGCAGGAAAATCTTGGAACACAGAAAGTAGATCCTTCTAGATGAAACTAATTTGAAAGGTACATGACAGACAGTGACTGGAGGCCAGGCTAGAGCTACTTCAAGGTCACCTTGTACCATGTTGGGTCCTCAGCATCCACTGTTTCATTTCACAGAACTGCTTCTGTTCCACTACACTGCTTGCTCAGTGTGGATGCCAGGAAATCTTGCTTCTGGCATGCACCCCTGACACAGGCTAACATAGAAGATATGATCTGTGTGTTTTGAAATACAATAAATAACAACAAAATATGAATAAAATAGCTAAAACAATGCTAAAAAAAAAGAAGACATAACAGTGTTTGATACCAAAGCTTTGAATTTATAGGCAAAAAACCACATTTCTGCTGTTTGTCATCATGTTTTTAATGACATATTCATTGTTGCTGACATTATTTTCACTGGTTCTAAATATGAACTAGTTTGTAATTAGTTCAATAAAGGAATTTGACCCTGGGCAGTAGAATAGAGTTGTGTATGGGGGAAGCATATCAGCAGCATGTCTAAAAATAAGAAAGGAAATAGAATACAGAATTTTAAAGTGACAATGATTGATTTATATATGCATCTCTACGAAAATGAATGAGCAAGAGCTTTCTAAACACTGGCAACAAAATTAATTAGTAATAAATAATAAGAAAAAAGAATTGACTAAATAGTTGATAATCAGAAAAATTGATGTAATAGTTATTGTTCGGAAGGAGGAATGTGAGACTGGAACAAAGTAGCTTTGCATGGAGTCCAGAACTCAATCCAAAGACTTTGAAGTCAGCAGGAAGCCACTGGCTTCCATGCACTTTTTGGCAGCCTTGCACTGTACTCCCAGTGTGAGAAATTTGGCACATCTCTCAGCTGCTCCATAACTCAGTCCCAATCTTTTAATACTGCTTCATTAGTTCATTCCTTTGCCCATCTTCCTAAATTAATCTCAGGACAATTCACTTTATAGACTCTTTCTGACCTCTCTAATCATAGTGGTGCTTGTAATCTAAATGGTGATTTGAAGAAGATTTCCCTGTATTTGTCTTTTGTCCCCAGAGAAGAGAACATTTGTCAGGGTCAGCAGTAAAAGAGAGGTAACTTACTGGGAAAGTGTCTTCTGTAATATCATAGGTAGATCACTGAATTAATAGACAGTTTTTTAACTTACCCTTTTGGCTATAGACGATTGCATTTCTGTCCACATTACTTTTTGCTTCACATCCTGGCTGGTAAGTTAAACATTTACCTCCTGCCTGGCATTTCTGCTCTTGACTAAATCAAACTCTTTATTTTTTTTTTCTATAAATGTCAAGTCCCTAAGGAATAAGTAAAATAAAGAGAGAAAGAGTATCTTCAAGTTGTCAGAAGAGGAGTTGGAGTTGTTCAGCAGAAGTGGCAGAAAAGTCAGGAGTTTTGCCGTGTTGTGAGATCCACAGCTGAGAGTTCGCAGCTGTATATATTGGGATACCCTGACAGCTGCCTTAGCTCTGCAGCAGTCCTGACAGGTGTAGCTTGTGCTCCCATAGGATCTGGGCAAAGCTGTGCATCCCTTCACCGCCTTGTCCTCCATCTACGTGTCATCACAACAGCAATGTGGACAATATCTTCCAATAATTTTAGAGCAAGGAATGCTTCGCTAAAGCTGAAAATGTCAGTCTGCTACTAGTTCATTGTTAAAATTACGAAGTTGAGAAATGTAAGAGATTTAAAAACCAACCAAACAAAACCAACCTACGACAAGAACCTCTTAGCAATTACTGCATATAGGATTGTTTAAAATATTTAAGGTATAGGAAGCTTATCACAGAGACTCATTTGTCCTCAGTATTTTTAAACACTTTTATAATGAATTCTTATAGAAGACAAAGTATTTATTGGAATAAAAGATGAGGTTTGGATGTAAATAAGATTGACTTTATTTGCAAAATAAGATACAATATTTTTGGACTTCAATTTCAAATGTGAAAGATCAACATTGTGTTACAGTGTTGCTTCTCCCTGACGGTACTGTTTTTGTCAGCTTTAACAGACTTTTAGGACTAGATCATGAATTAAAACCTTAACATGAATTTTTCTTAGTTTTTTGTATTATCCACTGATCTGTAGCTAGTTCTGTTTGCAAAAGAAAGAAAAAAAAATGACAAAAAGTGATACATCGTTAGGTTTCCTTTCCTGCTTTTTTCTTTTCTTTTTTTTTTTAATTTTAACTGGAAGGCTTGGGAAATTATTTGACATTCATATGACAACACTGTAAGGTTCTGTGTTCTTACAGAGAGTTTTTGAAACACATACAAAATTAGATGTGTAAATCAACAGCTGCTAAGGAAATAATCTACTTCAAATGCCTAGTACTGAGGGACCATCACCATAACACAAAATTTTAGGTGAAAGAAGAAACAAGTAGGATTACAAAAATGCAACTCTCATGCTGGTTTACATGTTTAAAATTAATTAGAGATAGAGACTTTAAATTTGGTAGATGAAGACATGAGAGAAATCTAAGCATCAAAATAAGAAAACAACGGAAATTGTAAGAACACGGCTGGTGATGTAACACCAAAAAGATCTGTATGTATATCACAGAAAGGCAGCCATGTTAAAAGAATATACATGCACATGATACTCGAGAACTATAAATATATTTAAAACCCCTGTATTTCTTTTTAGACTTCCATATGTCAGAGAGGACTTTCACATCATAATTTCTCTTATAGTGAATATAATTTCTGATACTGATGATATCTGCAGGACACAAAGATGATCGGAGGGCTGGAGCACCTCTCCTACAAGGGAGAACAGGCTGAGTGTTGAGGTTGTTCAGTCTGGAGAAGAGAAGGCTCCAAGAAGACCTTACTGTGACCTTTCAGTATCTAAAGAGGGCCTACAAGAAAGCTGGGGAGAGACTTCTTACAGGGGCTTGTAGTGATAGGATGAGGGGTAATGGCTTCAAAGTGGAAGAGGGTGGNGCGCTTTGAGCTACCTGGTCTAGTTGGAGGTGTCCCTGCCCATGGCACAAAGATTGGAACAAGATGATCTTTGAGGTGTCTTCCAACCCAAACCATTCTATGATTCTACTTTTACTTCTTCCTCTTTCTCACAAGGTTGGTTTTTTTCTATAGAAATCCTACTAAACCTTATAGCACTACTTGGTTGTATAATGTGAATAAATTTACATATTTGCTGTTTCTTTCTTCAAAATATAACCTCCTCTTAGCTTAAAATTGAGTTTATACATAGAGGTGAAGTAAATAACTTTTTATGTGTGTTATCTTTTAAGAAAAATAAACACCAAAGAACTTGTGGTTTGTTTCTCAAAGAGATAAATTTATTTGGATGTTCCAATGTCAGATCATTGCAAAATAGATATATATCAGCTTATGTTTAGAAACAGCTCAGGCTTATACAAGACAGAAAAAACATACCTGAAGAGGTCACTGAAAATACAAACACAAGTTGTTCTAGAACTGCTCCTCTTAATTGTCTTAGATCTCTTTGTAACCCATAGTACTGTAAAGGAAGAACTATCTGATTGTGCCATTTATAAGCTAAATTGAAACAGTTGTTTTCCCTGTCAGAGCTATAGATGAGAAAATGAGACTGGAGAAAAATGGAGTAAGATGCTGACAACCTGTATTTCTCTTTCCTCCTAGTTGGTGTCAAGACAGTTCCCTGAATTACAGCCGTACAGGTGATATCCAAAGTAAAACAAGCAAAGAGACATGAAAAAAAAAAATAGAAAGAAAAAAAGGATAATAATAGTGCAATTACTGATAGTTCCTCTTAGTCTTTGTTACTGCTTCCTTTTAAAAAAGGTATGGCAGAAAGAGAACAGAATTCTAGTGTTTCAGAAATAAAACTAGTTTCACTTTAGGACACACTTTCCTAGAGTCCATTACTTCTCAGTGAAAAGGTGGAAAAAGAAGACCTCTGGAAATCCTACAGATCCTGAGTACTATAATGAATTGTTTTAAATAAGTCTTCAGTAGCAAACAGATAAAAATTAACTAGTCTAGTAGCAAGTAAATTTGAACAGCTAGATGAATAATAAAGAAAATAATAATTGGAGACACTCTGCCAAATAAATACATCAGATACATTTCAGTCTGTTATGGGCTAGATGGTTATCTGACTTGTTTAGTCAGTTACGAGTTAATTGTAGGAATGGAACATTCTATCAAATAAAATTAGTACTGGTCTGTTAGCCATGTCCTAATCAAAAGGACTCAATTAGTTGCCATTGTGATTTCCAACCAGTGTTTTAAGTTTATTTATTGCATTCTTGAGATGAAAATCAGAATTCTGATTAGATGCACCCTTTAGTAAATTGTCAGAGAATGACATATTTACATATAAATGTTTTAAAGCTTCAAAATTATACTTGTGGTTTTTCTCTACTGACTTATGATGAGAGTTGATTTTAACAGGACATCTCACTAAGAGAGGCATTTTCAATGTGCAAATGGATGAAAGAATTAATTCCCTGACCAAGTTCTGAAATATATATAAAACTTGAAGAAAGATACAAGGGGTATGAACACTATTTTACATTATTGCCTATAATACTTTAATCTGATGATTCTGAAGCATTTACTTTATATTTATTAGATTTGAATTCATTTCCATTGGAATTCCTCAGCCATTGTCCCTTGCAGAGGTCTGGACAACATTTTCAGTGATTTTTCTGTCTGCCATTTTTGTTTGCTGTTACCAGTGCAGGTTTTAGATGTTTATTCCCTTTTTTACTCATTTGTGTTAGCATGTAGGGAGTTACAAAAGGCGACTATGTGTGAAAAATGGAGATACAAGAGAATATAAGCAGACTTACAGTTTGTGAAGTGGAAGGATTGTTTCTTATTAATAGTTATGGCCTCGGTAGAAAATAGATTTAAGTAGCTCTGCATGTAAATGTTGGTTCACATATGCCTTGCATCTGGTGAACTGGGTGGAGAAAACCAGAAAGCATTAGAGGATTATTCATACATATGTGTACAAAGAAATAATACCAAAAAATGCCATTCATTCTATTATTGACAACAAATAGCATAAATAAAAGTGTCCTTTTTTTTTTTTCCAGTTATCAAAGGGCACATTTAAAGGGTCTAGTTAAAAGAGTCAACCTACTAAATATGTTTAAATCTTTCTGTGACCTGGGGCTTACATGTGTGTTCAACATTGCATGCCCTTGCAACAGAGATAATCATTTCCTTCTACTTGAGTGAAGTACATTAAAGCTCTTAGCACATCTGAACAGAAAGCGTGAGTCTGTGTTGTAGATGAACAGAGGAACAGAGATTAAAAGGAAGCAATGACCAGAAAAGTGCCAGTTGGACTGCCTGAATAATTTCTCTTTCTTTTATTACCTCATCCACAGAGTTACCACCCCTACCCCCCAAAAAAACCCCCCAAACCCCAAACCAGAGGAAAAAAAAGGCATATCAAAATTGTAGTCTATCAAGACCAAATTCCATCTAGCTACAGAGTGTGCAGTGCACTGTGTTGTATTTCAAATGAATGAATGAGTGACAACTCACTTTGGATTTTCATTTAAGGCTTGAATCTGCAATCCATGCTGGTACTTAACACTGAAGAACTATCACTGAATTAATAGAACTGCCTGAGTGAATGCTATTCACAGCATGAATGAGAATTGTAGAATGATTTAAATCTTGTTGAAATAACCAAGTGATTCAATCATGTCACTGAAAAAGGTTTCATGCATATTATTTTCTTTGTGCTTCAAATGTATCCTTATTGTATCTTACTCCCTTTCTCATGTCCCTTTCTTTAAAACAGTAAATAGTATATGTAAAAAATATTTTAAAGGGTCATGAAATTCTCATGTACTACATAAAAGTTATTTTGAATCATTACTTGATGCACTAACTCTTTGGTAAAAGACTCCTAAGTATTATTTTTAATTACATACCAGATTATTACTTTTCACTGATTTAAAGCCTTGATAGTATGATTTGGTAACCTCTCATCCTTCTGTTAATTCCTTCTCTTAATTCAAAGGCCAGAATTATCTTAATGACTCTTCTTCAAAGTCTAATATGATATATTCTGAAGTTAATATAATTTACTTGGTCTATAAGCAACATATCATTGTAGCTAACCATTTTCATCAATACACACTTAATGACTGCATGGATTACCATAGGAAATTTTATTAACTTGACTACTGACTCCAACTGTAATCTAGTTCCCTTGTCATTTTAATCTGTTATATACAAAATGTCTGAAGTGATATTAAAGAGAATGATGTCCAATTAACAAAAAAAAAAACCACCAACAAACCAACAAAACCAAAAACCATACAATCCAAAAGGTGGATTTTAGATCCTTTTTTAATCCTTTACTTCTTTTATCTTATCTTTTCTTACCTATTTTTAGAAAACTCATACAGTAGTTGGATCTTTTATTGCTTGACATAACCACTACAGAGAGACAATTTTGGTAAAGACATCTCATTGAGGTCTGATTAATACCCTCTCTGATGATATTCTCCTTCTTTCTATTTTAATGATAAGCAAAATCAAAATTCATAGTTATTGTTCCTCTCTATTCTCATGAGGAACTTCAAGAGGAAGATAAATGCTCATAAGTTATATTGCCTTGTATAGACTTTATTAATTGTCTCCAAAACTTCTACCATTGCAGATGAAGATATGTACAGTGCATCCAGAAGAACACATAAAGAACATACCACTATATGACATTTGATAATGCATGTTGGTTTAAAGTGTAAAAAATATTTCTGGGGTTTTTTTTGGTTGTATATAAAGAATAAAGTTATTGTTCAGTTGATCTTATTTGTAGCCATCACAGGCCAAACTCTTCTCAAATATATGAGAAGTCTGGTGATTGTCTGGACAGCCCCATAACTGACTGTACACTCTAGAACACTGTGAAAGTTCCTTTAAAGTTGGATAGTATAAAGCTCCTGTTCTTATTCTGCCTTTATCTGTCTATCTACCCCTGTCTCTACCCCTGAGAGAAACTTGTGAGTAGGACTCTAGAAGAAGGATAGCAGTCATTTAATGTGTTTCCCCCTGGCCTCTTTATTGGATAGGTATCAGTTTACTAAATGATTGGTGAAATAGCTTCATATTGTAGCTAGTCTGATCTTCCAGCCTTGTCTGGTGAAAACATCAAATAGCAACTTACATTTGTAAGATGTTATACAATACCAGGTTAAAAAAAGCGTGAAGTAAAATTGTGAGTACTGCCCTCTGTTGTCCTCTGTTAAGGAAAATAAACTGAAAAAAATAGTGCTGTAGTATCCCTTAAAAGATCCTTTATAACATGGCAAACTCATTATCATAACATTGTTAGTAATTACAACTTGTCTCACACAATAACCAGCAATAGTCTGTAGGAATTAGTCCACTGTATAAAGTAATTAGCATGTTTGTATTAAAATTCAAGGGTCAGTGCACAGAAGGGTTTAAAATTAGATGTACATATTGTCTTACTAGACAGGAACAGCATATTGCTACTCTTGAATCACAGGCATGGAAGATACACTCACCTGTTCTGGTAATATTAATTCTTTCAAATAATTAGCAATTAATAGAGCTAAGGGAGGTAAAAATAGTAAAAATGCCTCCCACTTTCAAAGGAAAGCAAAGAACAAGTTTATGGACTTGTGAAGAAAGTCTTGAGTATTTGATACTTGTATAAATAGTACAGT
Organism: Brachypteracias leptosomus; assembly: GCA_013401335.1. NCBI lineage: Eukaryota > Metazoa > Chordata > Aves > Coraciiformes > Brachypteraciidae > Brachypteracias > Brachypteracias leptosomus. Next base: position 17,460 of record VYZX01018555.1, read on the forward strand.
GGCACTTATTTGGGAAAAAAAAAAAAAAGGTTGGCTATGATGATGGAGAAGTGGAAATAGAGAAGCAGAAGGGCTAAGTTATTTTATTGATATACTGAACTGATATCCCAACATGGGAGTAAACATTCGTTGTTTGCTCCTGAATGAGAAGTAAATTGAAAGTTTGCCTATGCCTAGAATTGAGGGAAGTTGAGCCACAGAAAAAGGAGGGAAGACCATAATGATGTTGCACATGCAGACTGAGGATCCTTACAAGCTTTATGGACATCCCTCAGTGCAGTACCATATCAAGATACACAGGTCAGAGCTGAATAAGACAGCTCCAAAACAGGAAGAAACCTAGCCATGTCAGTATAACATTACACTTGGGCTAACTAGCACTACTGGAAAACACTAACCTTATTGTTTCTTTATTTTATAAATGTCTGTTGTGGTTTAGACTGAGCTGAGAGCCACCTGGCTGCTTACTCACCCCTCTCCTTCCTCCTGGTGCGATGGGAAGGAGGATAGGGAGAAAANCCCTTTCTCAGCTTCAGATGAAAATTAATCATATCCTAGTCAAATCCAAGACAACCCCTCTACCATCTCTGCATTCTATCTACTCCGTAATTAAAAATAAATTTATAGCTCTGTCTTTACTCTTTGCACAACAAATTATTTATAAAGGAAAGGAAAAAAAAAAAAAAGAAGAAAAGAAAAGAGAAAAAGCATTTTGTTCCCTGCTCCATTTATAACACCTCTTACACTCTCACATGAATGCTGCCAGACTCAAATTTTTGCAAGGGTTGCAAGTCTCTTTTTGTGGTCAAAGCTGTGAACAGATGCACAAAGGGAGAAGACAGACATTTCAAAAAGAATCACATGGAAGGAACAGATACGGGGAAATTTTTAAACCTGAGATATTCCTACTGTGCAGCCAAATGCACTGCCAATAATCCACAGATGTACAGCACATGGGTGTGCAAAGCTGTGACTGTTAGAGGTGTGAAAAGAGTTCTTAGTATGTTCATTGAATAGCAAACGTACCCATCTGTTCTGTTGAAATAAGTAAGATCTACATCTAAAATCTCATACGTTTGGGAAGTTAACATTTCTGGGGGGTGACATAACAGAGGTAACAAGGTGTGCTCCCTGGTATTGACATGGGTAAACTTCTTCGGTATCCAAAAGTAAATATTCAGGGCTCAAGAATCAGTTCATGCACTTTTTCTCACTTATGTTTCTGACATGTCATTTCCTGTCTATTCAATTTCAGCCCATGTTATCTTTGTGGGGCTGAGCAGCAGCTTACCTGGCCAAACAACTCTTTTGTGTGTCATGAATGGGGACAAGGAAATTGAACAATCCCCGTTGTAGATATTTATGGAATAATGAGTCCAAGACAGAAGCTTCTTTCTAAATTAATCACTAGGGGATTGCTTTATACCCTGAGGCTTGAAAATACAGCAGAAAATATTTTGAAAGCACCTCTCTTGATTTTGAACTCTGAAATTTCCTTTGCAAAGGAAGGTGAGCCCACTGACAGATGAACAAAAAAAAAACCCACAACACTTGTGCACTTCAAACACGGTGAAGTTGGGGCTGAAAATGTTTCCATACAGCAGCTACCTCAGCTCGCTACACCGAGTCTGAATATGAACAGGTGCACAGTTCTTGCCTAAGTCTCATTATGATTAATAAGGAGGAGAACAGACATTTAAGTTCCCTAGGGCTAAATCACATCAATCACTCAATCTTTTCTTGAATATAGCTGATCACAGAATCACTGAATGGCAGGGGTTGGAAGGGGCCTCGAGATCATCTAGTCCTGCTAAAGCAGGTTCACCTAGGGCAGATTGCCTAGGATTGCATCCAGACAGGTTTTGAATCTCTCTAAAGAAGGAGACTCCACTGGACAGCCTGTTCCAGTGTTCTATCACCCTTATAGTAAAGAAGTTTTTCCATATGTTCAAACGGAACTTCCTGTGTTCCAGTTTGTGACTGTTGCCCCTTGTCATGTCACTGGACACCACCAAAAAGAGTCTGGACCCATCCTCTTGACACCTGCCCTTTAGATACTTATAATTGTCAATAAGATCTCTTCTTAGTCCTCTCTTCTCCAGACTAAACAGACCCAGGTCTCTTAGCCTTTCCTCGTAAGAGAAATGTTCCACTCCCCCTAATCAATTTCATAACCTTCCACTGGACTCCCTCCAGTAGTTCCTTGTCTCTCTTGAGCTAGGGAGCCCAGAACTGAACACAATACTCCAGATTTGGCCTCACTGGGGCAGAGTAAAGGGGGAGAAGGACCTTCCTTGGCCTGCTGGTCACATCCTTTTTAATGCACCCCAGGATAACACTGGCCCTCTTGGTCACAAGGGCACATTTCTGGCTCATGTTTAACTTGCTGTCCACCAGAAATTCCAGGTCCTCCTCCACAGAGCTGCTTTCCAGCAGGTCAACCCCTAGCCTGTATTGGTCATGG
>VYZX01018567.1:13813-54444 GCA_013401335.1 Brachypteracias leptosomus
CAGAATATTAACTGACTCTGTGAATTCATGTTATTCATAGTTTCATTAATATTTAAAAAAGAAAGCTAACACAGCAGCACGTAGCATTCCTTAATTTCACATCTGCAACATCGCACATATAAGTCTTTTTTAAAAAAGAAAAATTTCAATTTCTAAATAAAAAATTGTATCTCTTTACGTTCTACCCAAAAGAATTAATTTTCTGTGTTTCTTAATCAATTAGCAAGACTCTGTTGTAATTCACTTACCTTCTTCTTCAACACTGCTAAGTCTTTTTTCCAGTTCTGTTATAGTGTTTCTCAGTTCAAACATTGAGACTTCAAGCATCTGCCTGTGGTAAATAGAGATGTCAATAAACTGGCTATTTTATTAATATCATTATTAAAACCAATAAATTAAATATATTTTCAGATTCTGTATCTATTGGTCTTTCCTATGTAATTATATCATCTTGCTTTTTTAAGGTATTTCTCTTTGTGGATACTACAGTGCCTTAAAAACAATAGAAGTATTTCTACTTTGTGAATAAAATTACTTCCACAAAAAACAAAGATCAACATTTCCTCAAATTTAATATCCGTCTAGCATATAATCAGAATTAAACAAATGTAGAGAAGACATTGACCTTAAATTTTGATCTTGAAGAAGATGCCCAAGTAATAAAACAAGAATATGCCTGAGAGATGTGCTGTTTGAAATTCTGAATTCTTCATTTTGACTCACTGCTCAGTGATTAATAGTCATTTTCTAAATTGTATCCATATCAAAACCAACCAAAGAATATCAGAAAACAAACAGTACCAGAGAAGAAAGCAAGAGATTAAGGTAGACTAAGTGTAACAAAGAAAAATACAAGAGCTAAAGCTATCATTTTTTTTAGTACCTTAATCTCATGGGAAAATATATTTTTGCCCATTGACTGGCTGTATACTGGTCAGGCAGCCAGATCACTCCCACAGAAATCAGGCTTTTTCTGCCTTGGAAGGTATGGCCAGAAGCAGAAGCTAGCAGAGGACTTTTATGAGAGTACAACTGATTCAAAGGAACCGACTGACAGACGGGCTGTCAGCCAAAGCACCTTTATTACGCTAGTTGGGAGAGCACAGGGTCCGCACCCCACAAAATGTACCTCCACTGGGATAACATTTCAGTGATCTTATATCGCAATTTTATCAACCATCTCATACATTCTTTCACAAAAGCCCACAGTTACTGCTGATTCATGCTTAGTAAAAGCTCACAGGTATTGTTGATTCATACTTATGCTAAGAACAGCATAATTTTGCCAAGCAAACCTTCAAGGCTTTCTTNCAAGAGGAAATTATTGCTAAATAAATTATGGACCATATTTATTCCAACAGCTTGGCTGGTTTTGAAGGTTATCTATGGAGAAATGCTCCTGCCTGTGAGATCTCAGGAACTCAGCCCTCACTAGCATAGGTGCAAGCAAAACGCAACGCACCACAATGCAAGAGCAGTTTGTGGTTTTGTCCTTTTAAAGTTGTTTGGAAGGCCAGGATTTCAAGAAACAACCAGTGGTTCTTGGATGCCTCTATTTTTCAGTGCCCAAACTGAAATATTTCAGAAGAACTTAGAACACAAATCTGCAAGTAAGGCCCTTTGGAAAATGTTTTACAATACCAGTATGAAGACAGATTGTCTTTTAAATCTTAGACTCATTCATTAAAATGTGCAAGAGAGAAAGTCATTGTGCTGTCCTGTTTTTGGTGGCTTTCTTTTCAAAGGGGAGCTTCCATGTCAACATGGATCTTCTCTTTTNGCTCACAGGTATTGTTGATTCATACTTATGCTAAGAACAGCATAATTTTGCCAAGCAAACCTTCAAGGCTTTCTTAGCTCTATGCCTTAATTCACAACCCACCTGCATGCATCAGACAATGTGCTGAATGACTCTCATTCTTGTTAAGTGGTAAGACAGTAGTTTAGTGTGATACAGTGAATCATATGAACTTGATCTCTTGGGCTCACCAGATCAAGAGACAGGGAACTACTGGAGAGAGTCCAACCGAGGGCTACAAGGGTGATTAAGGGACTGGAACATCTCTCTTGAAGAGGAAAGGCTGAGAGCCCTAGGACGCCTTGGAGAAGAAAAGGCTGAGGGGATCNAGAACACAAATCTGCAAGTAAGGCCCTTTGGAAAATGTTTTACAATACCAGTATGAAGACAGATTGTCTTTTAAATCTTAGACTCATTCATTAAAATGTGCAAGAGAGAAAGTCATTGTGCTGTCCTGTTTTTGGTGGCTTTCTTTTCAAAGGGGAGCTTCCATGTCAACATGGATCTTCTCTTTTCGTAAAGAAGAGCGTTTTAAGGTAATTCAAACAAGTTTTTAGTGCAAGAAACACACTGGAGGACAGTAAGACAGACATCTTGAATGACCAGGGAGAGTGTGGTCTTTCAATGCCTCCTTGCTCCACTGCTCTTCTTGTCCCTACCAACATTAAATTAGAGAGTGGGGACATAGGCAAAGAAATAATGAATGTCCTGGTAACTTGCTGGAGACAAAAAGGGTGTGGTGAAAGCCCCAGCAAAAGATAGACTTGAAACACGAGTCAAAAAAGCTTAGATGCAGGAAAACCAAATGAAATCTGATCCCTGCTGCCTGTCTGCTCCCACTCCAAATGAAAGAGGCAGATGGCTAGGAAGAAGAAAGACAAAATCTTACTACATTGCTGGTATCATTCCAATAGAAATAGATAAGGTTTCTGTAAAGCAGATCTCTATCAACCTCTCAATGCTTGGAAAAGAGGAAATTATGATGACAGTGAGTGCTAAAATGGAATTTTTGGAAGGAAGTAACACTGGAAATTAAACACAGTCAAAGCTGTAAGTAGAGCTGAGCTGTATCAAAATGAAATTGTTTTCCTTTTCAAATAAATCCAAACTAGGTGCTTAGATGGATACAGAGGGATAACAGAGGAAGAATGAGTTCTTTAACTCTAATGTCTTCAGTGTTTAACTTCTGTTTCCATTCCAAGACTATATACAACATTTCTTATACTAGATTTTATTATTTTTCTGCACCGTTAGCAAAACTTCCAGCCAAATTCCAATTATATTTTGTCCTGATGAAAAATGTGTACAGAAATGATAAATTGTCAGGTGTTAGACTGTAACTGCAACACTGACAGTCTTATTTTAATTTGGCAACTGAAACAATTTAAAAAAAAATAATCTAATTATTACGAAATATTTAATACTCCAATAGAACCCAGAAAGTAGCAAGGGTGGAACCTCTCTATTTTAGTCAGTGTATATGCAGTAAATTACAGTCCCTGCCCTGACAGAGAAGGGATGTAGAAATAAATCACTTTGACCAACCTGCTAAATACTTCAGTTTTTTAATGCATTGGAGCATTTTGCATTTCTGAAGTTATTTCTAATTGTGATAGGAAGTGACAGTCGTGTCATGTATGTGTTACTGCTAATATAGCTGCCTTCCCAAACAGGGACTTGGTCTGTACTTAGACTGTGGTCTGACTTTACCTGCAACCTCACGTGTTAAACATAATTGGACATATTCAAGGCCTGTGAATCTTTCCCACGTCAATAGACAATTTATACTCATCACAGAAGAAAGCCCACAAATCCTGGAAGCTCACACTTAAATCATCAGGGGAACTTAACTACATCCTTGCATACAAAGCATAACAAGAAAGCTCTCGCGAAGCACAGAAAAGAGCGCAGTTCAGATAAGAAGGCTGTGATTGAAATCACGGAAAAAAATATTGCTAAGTTTCTTTTTAAGACAGTGTACACATGTTATTCTACTTGAAAGTGACAGCCACTTAGGACAAAAGCCATTTTCGTGCACATGTTGCTACCCAGCTCTGGGTATCTGGTACATGTATCAGGCAAAGAGCTGCCTGAAGCCATTTCCTACAGTGGAGAGAGAAACCAGTGAAACAATACAGGAGAAGCTCAAGGCAAATCACCAGTCAGAGGGCATCAGCTCTCTAACGTGGCAGACCTTTACTGATTCCTGTAGAAAACAAAATATATAGATGCCTTCAGAACCTAAGCAAAGCAGAAACAACACTGCACAGTGCAAAAGGCACCCCAGGGAAGAGTATATACGTATTGAAAACTACAGACTTCTGATGCTTGCAGCCAGCAGCGTGCTGGTAAAACGCTGCAGCTTTCTTTGCCAGGAAAGCCACAGAAGCTGAAATCTCCCGAACTGAATTAACATACAACTCCATCAACATTAGTAAGTAGTTGACATGTATAAATATATGGCTTTAAGACCTTTTGTCTATTAAGAAGTATACTGTAGTATTATATGCCTTCCCTCTCTCTCAGAAACATTTAGCCGTGACATTTCCCAATCAAAACCTGTACTGAATCTTGATTACAGTAATTCAGAGTCAGATTTCATGAAAGCCTTTGAAAGATTTCACAGTACTACATCCACAATCACTGAGAATCTGCAGGCACTTTAGGTGCAGCCCCCTTACAGACATGGATGATTCAATTTTACTCTCTGAAGTAAAAATCTCTTTTTTGTGAGTGTTAAATGAGAGTGGTAGGTGGGCTGTTAGCAAACTGCCTAAATGACACGATAATCACACAAGTCAGTAAAAAGACAACAAGGGTGAGATGGCTGTGAAGGAATGCGGACATCTATCTGCAAGGCAGTCATGCTCAGCTTGCTTTATACCCAATGGAGAAAAACAGGCACCTCCTGGGGTGTGAGTCATCTCATGGTAAACCAGCCGCTCAAAGTAGGTCAGATGAATCACACCTTCAAAGAGCTTTTCTCTATTCATCGGCTACACATGCCACTGGTTTAGATGCAGATGTCTAACAAGCCTGGTCATTAACAGTTAGGTTGAACAAATAACTTCTCTGAAATCAGCAATAATCTATATATAAAATATAGCCTATTTGTACATACAAGATAACACATGGGGAACAGGTGCAGAACCCACCTGGCGCAGCAAGTCTTTCACTGTCATGCCATCAAAATAAAAGTTTTTATTAAATATATATTTTCCTTTCATCAGTAAATACATCACCATTTCACAATGTGTGCTGGGCTTTGGGCCCAGTCTTGGAGAAGATTCTCAGGGATATTGGCAAGAACCTAAGGTGCACAAAGAATCTAGGGTTTTATTAATTTAAAAAAAACAAAACAGAGCGGTGAAACAAAGCCAATACCATTCTGCTTTTTACCTGAATACCTCTAATATCAGAATTGTGTGTCAGCTAATAGAACTGGTGCATGCAGACGATAACTAATACATTACAGTGACACACTACTGTTCAACACGCTTGGTAAAAGGACATTTCCTTAAACACTGGTGCCAGTATGTCCACACTCTTTTTGTTCCATTTTGAACATAGAAGCTGCCTAACCATTTTGACTCCATTAATATTGGCTTCCCCCTTTCCATTAGTGAACAAACATTTTATAAAGACCACAACTGCAGGACTGGTTTGAAGAGAATCTGCAGTCCAGACAAGGAAAGAAACATTGTCCAGGGGAAAAATCAGTACAGAATAGAACATCTGAAAATGGTATGGAAATGTAAATATTAAAGGATCTGACCTAGGGTAGCACAGGAGCATCTGATATTTTCTAACTTTTAATTTGTTAACATTTAAAAGGCAATCATGTTCTTTAAAACTGGGAAAAATGTATAACTTCCTAAGCAAACTGGGAAATAAACCATCTTAAATTCCCACCACTGTGCAAGCATCAACAACCATCAGAGCACTGAAACATTTGCTGCTTAAGCAAGGGGACTAACTGGTAGCAGTAACAAGTCCTCATCTTCTCTGCAAACTGCACAGGGGAAATACTATACCTTCTCTGGAGGTTTCAGAGATATTTACTGATAGTAGAGAAGAATGAAATCCAGCTTCCCAGTTTTATTCAACATTTTGGAAGGAAATGTGCTTAAAGAGCACCTTGTCCATTTGATTCTTCTTCCCCCAAACAGGCCCATGTAAGGTTTTTTTTTATTCTTACCCCATCATGGCTTCCAATCCCAGTGTACTAGTTTTGGCTGGCATACAGTTAATTTTCTTCACAGTAGCTCCTATGGTGCTGCTCTGGATTTGTGATGAGAACAGAGTTGATAACACACTGACGTTTTAGCTATTGCTGAGCAGTCCATACACATCCAGGCCTTTCTGCTTCTCACACCACCCCACCAGCCATTAGGCTAGGGGCGCACAAGAAGTTGGGAGGGGACACAGCCGGGACAGCCGACCCCAGCTGACCAAAGGGATATTCCATGCCATGTAATGTCATCTTCAGCAATAAAACCTGGAGGTTGCCAAGGCTGCCTTGCTTGGGGACAGGCATTGGTCTGCTGGTGGTGAGCAACTGAGACGCCTTCCATCACTTGCTTTTGTTAGGTTTGTTCCTGTTTCCTTCTTTTTTTTTTTTTTTACTTACTAAACTGGCTTTATCTCAACCCCCGTGAGTTTTCTTGCTTTTACCCTTCTGATTCTCTCCCCCATCCCACTGGGAGGGGAGCGAGTGACTGGCTCTGTAGTTTAGCTGCCTACTGCGGTCAAACCACAACACCCAGTCCTATTTTCCTTGCATGTTCAGCACCAGCCTCATTGCTGGCTGAAATTATTTATCTTGCTTCTTCAGGCTCCTTATGCCAGTCTCAGCCCTTTGGCCAGCTGTTCCTATCGCCCACCACGCTGCCTCGCCAGTCCCAGCTGCATTCCAGTGGGACCTCCTGGGAGGCACGGAGGCTGCCAGGCTGCTCCCCACGTACCGCACCAGCCGCAGAACCCGCGCCCAAGGCAACAGCCGCCATTTTGCTGCAGGGAGGCGACAGCAACCCCCACCCTGCCCGTCCTTGCGCGGCTTCCCGGGCGCTCCGGTGCCCGGCCTCAGCCCCGACCCCCGCCGGGCACTCACTTCTTCCACCTCTCCCGCCCCAGCTCCAGCGCCAGGTTGGGGTCTGCCGCCCACTGGCTGCCGCCTTCCCCCATGGCGGCGCCGGCCCCCGCCGGCACGTAGCCCCGGCACAGGCGACCGTTGCGCGGGATGACGGCCGGCAGAGGCCGGAGGGAGCAGCCGGACTCCGCCCGCCCTCCCGCCACCGCGCTGTGCCCTCGGAGCGGGCGGCCCCAGACTCCGCAGCCGCCGCGGCTCTCCCGCTGCCCAGGGAAAGCGGAGCGGCTGCGGCGGGGTCCGGGGACAGCCGGCATTGACTTCACCATCGCCAGCCGCCCCTCGTTTGGTGCAGGGAAACCCCCAGCATGTAGCTCACGCAACACCAGAAATTAATGGGGAAAATACGATACCATCTTGGCCCAGTTAAAGAGTTGTGACTGTGCAGGATGAATTGTTGGTGTGCTAAGCTTTTCATGTCCTGGGGAACACAAATATGTGCAGATTATTTTTTTTTTAAATGCTTCTTTTGGACGGAAAGAATTCAATCCACTTTTTGGCCAGTGTAGGATGAGGGGCAGCGGGCACAAACTGGAACACAGGACGTTCCACCTCAGCATCAGGAGAAACTTACTGTGAGGGTGACGGAGCACTGGAACAGACTGCCCAGAGAAGTTGTGGAGTCTCCTCTGGAGATTTTCAAACCTGCCTGGACTCGTTCTTGTGCAGCCTGCCCTTAGGTGAACCTGCTTTGGCAGGGGGTTTGGACTAGATGATCTCTAGAGGTCCCTTCCAACCCCTACCATTCTGTGAAAGTAGGTCTTAAATAAACGCTTTGACCCACATGTGAAGGCAGGCACAGCACAGTGGCGCCTGGTCTGAAAAAGTGCCCAGCCTGTATTTTAGCACCCTTGATAATTGTGATCTGTGCTGTGCATTGACTAGTTTGCAAGTACCTAACCTGAGACAGGGCAGAAGAGCTTAGAATATCGGTCTTAATTATCCCTGATGGAGTCAATGGAGTCAATTATTCAATATGTACTGGCTAATATTTTAATTATCTTACAATGGTCTGGATTCATGCTTTAAAATATTTGATGCTGCATTTTTCAAAGAAGGAATTTCAGATTGATTCATGGCTTTCTCAGGGTAAAGCATTATGGGGTGGACTGAATTAATCTAACAGCTTAATGTTGTGAGAGTGGCATCACCTCTGTCAGGCTCTCCCAGTTGCCTTCTCCAGCTGCTTCAGCTCTGACATTCATCTGACTCTTCAACAAGCCTGTGCAGCTCACAAAAACTAGAAAACTTACATCAGGGAAAATGTTTAACGTTTGCAGCTTCTGCTGGTTAGTGAGCTGCAATGGCTCACCAGCTGCTCAGAAAAGCACCAGAGTTGCTGCAAGGGACAGGGTGAATCTGGGAGTGATTACTGTGCTCTTAGATCAGCCCACCATTTCATGCTCACTAGAAGATAGACTGTAATTTTGCTGTACTGGTATACTATGAAAAATGAAAGGATGTAGTTTCTCAGTTCAAGTAATTCTGTTGCATGAGTGAGTAGCAAGCTAAATGCAGTAGCCCTACAGGTTGTTGGGTAACAGAGGCATGGCTTTCAAAGTCTGAAACTAGGGTTGTGTATTACCATTACTTTAAGATAACATAAATCAGCATTGCTGTCCAAAAGTCATCCCTGAAATTTTGTGAATTTTAGTCCTAATGTAGTAGTGTGTGACACTGGAGTGGGCCAATGTTAATACCCCACTGACACTGCAACAGCAGGGTCACTAATCCCGCAGGATCCAGTGTCTGTGGGTAGAACAGTAGGATGGAGAGTGAGAAGCTTGATTGCAACAAGAAAAGTCATTTTAATTTCAGTTGTCTGATATGTATTAGAGCAGGAGGTGATTTTTGACAGTCTCAAATTATAACTGATACTATCATCTAATCAGTGAATTATCACTTGAGGTGTAGATTGAGTTCAAAATTGTCTGAAATACTTTAATCAAGAAACAAATTTGGAAGAGTGCTGCACTGTATCTGCATTTAAATTTAGCTGCTCATTTTGCCTTCTGGATTTACTGAATGCCACCATTTTAAGATATGTATTGAAAACATATTCCATACCAAACCAATATTTTAAGTAACGATTTGGACCTAGGTTAGCATACATAACTAACTAGGTTAGCATTCATAACTAGGTTAGCATTCATAATTAACTGTATTGACTCGTAACAGCAAAGGTGTTAATCAGTAACCATTTTTCTTGTTACTGGTTTTGTGAAGAACTGCTTCAAGATTAACTTAATCAGCCTACTGAATGGTTCTCGACAGGAGGGCATGTTCAGAAAGCTCAGAAAGAGCCCTGGCATCACAAGGAAGTCTGAGAACAGAGAGCACAAGGGTTGAGGGCTGTATCTTGGCCACAGCTTACTCTCTGCTCCAGGAGACTTTTCTTTGACCTCCTCTTCAGGATACTCCCGGGTTCCTGCCTCAACTCAGGGATTACTAGGTGTCCTAATTGGGTAGGTTCTCAGGAACAAGGTCACAGCATATGGAAGAATGAGCTGAGACCATACAGGTTGTGTTGGCACAGGACAGCAGGTATAACTGTGCTTCTCCAGATGGTTTGAGAACTGGAGAGGAGCAATACTGTCTTGTGGACTGAGGTCTTGCGTGGGTGTGTAAAACTTCAAATCACTGATATTTTTAACAATAACAGCAGTAACATTGTGACACTTGCAACACATGAGGATTTCCCTCCACTTCTTTATTCCAAACAAGGTGGTTGAAATTAGATTTATGGAGACCTACAAAGGTACTTTCATTGTTTAAGGCTTTTAATGTTATTTCTGAGGTTTAAGTTTTTAGTAAGAAAAGTTAAGACTTTGTCACAACACAATGTGGTTTGAAAACAGAATTTTATACTTAGATATATCTTTGGATTATGTGAAGGCAATAAACCACCAGAATTGCTTAAAAGGAAGGTTGACCAGTTGCTAAAGATAAATGTTTGGATTATGACATAAATTAGTTACTTCTGTGGCACCAGTAACTAGGGTGTGGTGACTGTGTGGACAAGGGAAAACTGGCGGATGTTGTATATTTTGACTTTCCCAAGGACTTTGATATAGTCTCCCATAGTACATTTATAGCCAGATTGGAGAGCTATAGCTTGGATAACTGGGAAGGAAGGTTGCTGGAAATTTGGCTGGGCTATCAGGCTTAAAGCATGGGCATCAGCAGTATGACTGCTTGACTCTGGGATCAATACCTGAGCCAATGCCCTTCATTCTTTATTAACAACCTGGAAGACCAAGCACACTCTCAGCAAGTTTGCTGGCGATGATGAATTGAGGGGGGCAGTCACTGTGCAGCAGGGCAGGGCTGCCATTCAGAGCAGAGCTGCTGAGAGGAACCTAATGAAATTCAACAAACAGCAAGTGTGAAGTCCATCATTTGGGAAGGGAAAGGCCCATGGATCAGTACAGGCTGGGGGCAGTAACTAGAATGCAACATCAAAGGATAAGACAAAGGGGACCCTGGTGAACAAGGTGACCACAAGCCAGGAATGCATCTTGCAGCAAACAAGGCCGGTGGCCTCCTAGGCTGCTATAGGGGACAGCACAGACAGGAGATTGGGGGAAGTGGTTCTTCCACTGTTGAGCACTAGAGGAACCACATGCTGGAGGCCTTAGCTTTGGGCTCCCAAACAAATCCTAAGAGCTGCCACAGGTTAGCGGCTGGCACGTGCACTATGTTCAGCTTGGAGAAGAGAAGGCATAAGGAGATCATAGTGCTGTCAGCAGCTACATAAGAGGACAGCGTAGAGAAGATGGAGAAGTCAGACTTTTCTCCAGTATAGAAGGATAAGCAACAACGCACATGAGTGCATAGTAAAAAATTTGGCTCAGTATAAGGGAGAAACAAGTACCTTTACCAGAGTCAAACCTGGCAAAGGTTGCCCAGAGAGACTGAAGAGCATCCAACCTTGGAGATAATCAAACATGAGCAGAATTGACACAGAGTATTGTGCTCCAGCTGGACCTGTTTTGAGGAGAGTAGAAGACCTCTATAGTCTAGTACCTCTGGAAGTCCTTTCCACTCTATACTACTCTATGGTGAGCTGATCAGCATATTTTACTGGAAAGCTGTTTTACTGGAATGTAGTTCTACCAATTCTTTTTAAAGGATTTCAGAAATTTATTGTCAGGGAATATTAAGAAATAGGCTGTCCTAAGGTGTTTCTAAATCAGCATTAAACAAAGCAAGCAAGCAACCAATCCTTGGAATCTAGAAGAACCTGTTCAACTGCAGGGGTTTAGACTTAAAGTAAGAACAGTGATTTATACCTAGAGTGATGAACATGCCAAAGGCAACAGTAGCTTAGAGTGACTTAGAGGTCATTAAAAGTAATCTTCTCAAGACAGAATTCAAGACCAATATTGTAGTAGAAAAGACTTTGAATAAGTTAATTTAGAACTAGCAGTGCAGCAGAAAATCAGGTAGCAGTTCACTCAGTAAACAGCATTAGTTAAGACTACTTCCACACAGGCATACATCAAAGGATGTTCAATGTTTAAAGGAGAAACACAACCAAGCTGGGAATAGAAAACAGACTGAAGATATGAGGCACAGTGTGTAAAACAGAGACTGAAGATATGGCAGCAAGTGTGTGAAGGCTGTTTTATGTGGTAGAGGGAGAGGGGAGAAGTCTGTGGATTTGCTGCCCAGGGCACAAGTAGTGACAGTTCAACAGCATAATACTTCCAGCAGTGAGAATGAACTAAATTTTGGAACAATGTAAAAGGGAAGATCATGGATGTATCACATTAAAAACTATAAAATGGGGTAGGCATTATTAAAAAAAAAGTTTTAATCTACTTTGAGAAATTTGAAAGACTAAGTACATGTGTAGAGAACAACAGCATGTTGAACAGGACACCACCACTTGCCTGATACTGATGGCATTTAATCTTTTATCTCAGTATCCTACAACTTGGTCTCTTGAAGACTGTAACACTTTGATCTTCACTGTCATTTTAATACAACTTGTTTTTCTGATGATTGATAGATGAAACTAAAAAGCATGAGCTATGAGGGAGAAGTAAGATACAAACACATATTTCCCTATTGTAAATGCAGTCGGCAACAACAAAAATGCTTTTGCTACTGTGATGTCTTTAGTAGCCTTAAGCTGGTTACACTTGCTGGCAAGTGACACTGTAGTAACAGAAAGTGTTGTGGTGTGCTTTTGATGGACCTTTTTAGTTTGATGTACTTTAAGCTATGATGAGCTTGTCTCAATTGTAGACATACCCTAATACTGTTCTTTCATTACTTCAGAAGTCCTAGTCTTTCCACTCACTGATCCATACAGTAGCTTCACATCACAGAAAGGCCAAACACAGATCGACCAATTTTAATTTCATCTTTATTTCCATAAATCAAAGTTACACTTCAAGTTTCACATTTCTGACCGTAAGCACACACCTACAGTAGCTACCATAAAACGTGCACCTATGGCCATTCTAAAACACACTAGTAGTTACTGCATTTTTTCAATCTGATAGCAAATAGAATTTGTTAACATTTACATGAAACAGAGATAAGTCGTAAATTGATGGTGTTGTTTGCTGCAGGTCCAGCCAATATTAGAATGTGTAGAAGCTTTAAAACTCAGTGAACCATTAAATAAGTAGCAGTGTAAAAGCATCTCAAGGGTTCTATGCATGGAGTTATTTCATGCTGCTCTAGGAATAGGATGAAAAACCTACACAGCCATGTCTACTCTATTCCACACACACCTCTTCATTAGAAGGGCTTGTCTTCATACCCTTCAAAGATACACCTTGTGCAACTATGCATTTAATGAAAGATGCTGACTGTTACAACTACTTGTTGAAGCAAATACCATTTTCCATTAGGAGACCATTAGATATACCCTGAATCTTTCTGGATTGGCCAAGTACAGAATGCATTGAAGTTCCTAGTGTTCTCTGTAGAATGTTTTTACAGAAAAATAGTTTATGCAAAAACATATTTACCCTCTCTGCATAAAAATCTCAAAGAATCTTTGTATATTTCTTAAGGAGTCAATAGGAGAATACATTTTTCTAGAGTTGTAAATACCCTCTTTTATAAGAAATGTTTGATATCTTTGGTTTGTTTATATGCTGGATTATGAAGAAAAGAAAAACATAAAGACAACCCAAATGAAATAACTACCTAGTTACCTGAGGTTCCTCTTTCATTTCTTCTAACATGAACTTTGGATAAGATTAGCTGTTTGATAGCTGGAAAGGAAAATTCTCTGCCAAACAATGAAATGCAAAGCTTATTTTTGTAATGCATATTAAATAAAACAAGGCTGGTTTAGTAAAACTATCTCTTAAGGTTAGTTAAGAAACAAAACTAATAATTCTATTTGTTTCAGAATTAGTAATGCTACTTGTTCTGTATCACCCACCTTCTTTACAAATATAAAGTATTACAAAAATATTCACAATAGTATTTCTATATTAATCTATTATTCTATATATTTTGAAAAAGTGCTTACAGAGGCAAACTTATATCCTTCCAGTTGTCTGAAGCCCTGATCCAGTTGTTTGAAACCCTTGTTCAGCACAGAACAAGGAGTTAAATCAACTTTCATTTTTCCTTCTACAAATGCCCTTCCTGCTTTTGCATTTCCATGTCAAATTAAGTAACTGTTGCTCAAAAAAGTACAGTGTGATTTGTGTTAAATTTCAGACTAGCAGTGTAGTTACTTCTAAATAGGAAGTTTCATCTCTAATGTAAGGCTTTGTGAAATATTTCATTGCTTTCATTTCTTATCCTTCTTCTCATTATCCAATACTTTATATTCATCTAACACAGCATGGCCGGTTTCCTTTGCAGTTCTTTTTACAACAGCTTTGATACCAATATTGTCGATGTTAAATGCTGTCACACCAACGTTGATTGCAGAATTCATGGCATTGTCTGTGGCATGGCCAGCATCCTCTCCATACCTGAGGAAAGGCAGCAGTTTTGTAGATTTGTATACTTAGAATTCCAGTGAAGATTAAAATACTTTTGAAAGCAAAAATTTAAACATTACAAAAAACAAACAATAAGTATACAGCCTGAATGTCTAAGGAATAAAATTAGAAATTACCAAGCCATTTGAGTAAGGGCTGCTCCTCTATCAGATGGATTTTAAAGATACCGATATGCCTCTGCCCTTTTTCCTCAAAAATCCTTCCAAGTCTTTCTCCCTCCTTCCCTTCTAGTTTTGAAATGTAGGCTTATCTATAGAACCATTATTGGGGGGGGGGGAAGTTGTGTGCAATAACCCCTAAGTACTTTTCCACTTAAGTTCTTAGGTAAAATTCCTAATACACCCTATATCCCCATGTAAGTTGTCACAGCTAGACCCTTGCAGCTGCTAAACCTTCTCAGTCTGTATCACGGGTGGCAACACTGAGGAGGACAGAGGGCAAACACTGTCTTGCCTTCTCACCTGTTACAGAAAAAGGCCCTGGAATCACCTCAGGCATGTATTTTTTTTCACTTGATACCACCACTGCCAGAATAATGTTTAGTTAGTACTTGTCCTACTACACTTTTATCTGTCTAGATGGCTTATGTCATACTATAGAATCATAGAATCATTTAGGTTGGAAAAGATGTTTAAGATCATCCAGTCCAACCGTAATCCTACTCTATCAAGTCCGCTGCTAAACCATATCCCTCAGCACCACATCTACACATCCTTTAAATACCCCAAGGGATGGTGATTTCACCACTTCCCTGGGCAGCCTGTTCCAGTGCCTGACAACCCTTTCAGCGAAAAAAGTTTTCCTAATGTGCAACCTAAATCACCTCAGCACAACTTGAGGCCATTTCCTCTTGTCTTATGTCTGGTGTAACAGCAACACATTGGCATGTTAGTTCAAAGTCCCAAAAATAGACTCACTGAGGTAGGGCACCACTGTGCTCAAGCAAATTAACCCAGTCTAACAGATCTCCTGGGTACCCAGAACTGCTGACACAGCTACACTCTTATGTTGGAGGTGTAGCAAGGTCCCTACAAAAAAATTCTATTGTGCACTGAAAACTTATCTGGAGTCAATACAGGGGCAAAGGGCAAGGAGGAGGTGGAAAAAAGAATTCATATAAATCCCCAAATGGTTCAAAGCAGCTATCTTAAGGATATGATAAAAGCTAAGAGCTAAAACCTCTGGTCTCCTCACTGGGCTGTGGGTCCAGCTTCTTTATGCTTTAGGGGGCAAGACAGCAATCTGACAGTAATTATTCAACTGTGAAGAAAGGGAGACATCTATGCCAGTAGAGAGAGCATGCTGAAGGAGGACAAAAGTGTAGCGAGAGCAGTAACTCCAGCTGTCCCAGGCAGCCTGACATTTCCCTAGAGAGCACTGTCATCAGGCAAACTAGGCCAAAGAGAAGTATTTCTGGCAACATCAGCATCCCAGCAGTTAGAGTTACTTTTTCCCTGTGCTTCTTATGATCGGAGATTCTTTGAGGACCTCAAAATAAGGCTAGAGAAGCTCAGGATATCAAAGGATCAAAAACTTCATTGCATTATCAGTACAGCAGCCATGCATGGCATAATGGCTGGAACCACCAATAGAACCAATTAAAAATAATTAGTCCTTTTTTTTTGTTTTAATTCTCTGATAGAGCAACAGCCTTGAATCCCCAACATCAGACTTGCAGATCACAGAATTAATCTCACCACAAGAGTGCAGTATCTGTCAATTTGATTAGTTATTTTCACCTGAGGAACATCATACGCCAGTTTTATAAAACATCAGTAAAATAAGTAACCTAATTTAAAGTGAGATTGTATCTTATCTAATAGAATGAGACTAACAATTTCTTAATAATTCTTAATCTCAATTGCATCATTTGTACTTTTTTTTTTTTAAGAAAAAATTGGGCAGATGTAGATACTACAGTTATTTAAATTGTTAAAAACCCACCAAGGTAGTAGCATAATACTTTGGCAGAAATGTTACTTACGAAGCTACATTTTCCCCCAATTCTGATCAACACACACACACATGATGAGCATCTGTATAATTCCATCTGCAAAGGTACTGCAGCTCAGTTTGAGCTGAATTTTTTGTTGATTTAGAGACACTGTGATGATGCTCCTCTAGCTTCCCCCCACACACACCTTTAAGTGGAATTTAGCTCATTCACTAAAGTATTTTGAGTGGCAGAGATCTGCGTCACTAAAATAAAAAACAGCTTCCAAAACAGATATTACATAGAATTTTAATACATTTATACAGATAGATTTTAAAGATCACCTCTCAAATATTTTCAATTGAATTGTAAGTAACTACAACATTTAATTACTTATTGCTTTTCACTCAGTGGCTGTTTACTGCTGCTCTCCATATCTCCTATTTTTATATCTAAACCAAAAACATTAATGTGAATTTATGTGAAACGAGTACCAATACAATACCTCCTGACATTCCTACTGAAAATAAACATTGCACTTAAGCACCAATGACTAGAACTGCATTATCTGGCCTCCTATTTGAAATTTATCACGATACAACCCTGAATGCCAGTCCACTTCAGATGCACTTTCAGCAATCTTTTTCAACATCTCTTGCTACACTTACCACCGATTCCATTTAACCTACATGCTTTCACTTACCCTTCATTTTCTATTATACCTACTGCACTTTTTTGAAGGGTGTATTGCATATATTTTTCAGTTATTTCAATATATTCCCCTATTCTCCACAGCATCTTCCAGTACATGCACTCAACTTTGGTCTTTCTGTCATCTTAGTTACATCCTAATCCCAAATTTTACTATCCTCTATTAGCTTTTTGTACGAACATCTGTATTTTGCAAGTCAAGGTTATTCTATTATTGTTACTAGTTACTATTTTATGCCTTAGATTTCCTTACACAGTTTTCTTTTTTGTACCTCCCAGCTTTAGTCAGACCTGCTGATTGATGAAGTTCTTCCATGTTTCTTAAATTTAGCTAAATTTACATAAATTCAGGATCAGAGCTAGGAGGTTTAAACCAGTAACTTTTTCAGAATGACATTATACTGTAAAGCAAAGATATAAATCTTAACATTATTTGTAACATAGCCTGAAGCTGTAACACTGCTAGAAGAGAGCTAAAACAAATACTTACCAAAATCATTCACTCATTTCATATTTTTACTTACAGGAGATGCTCATTACTGTGCACTTAGCAGCTTATCATGTGCTGCTTCATTAAAGCAAAGCAGGTATTTCAGTTACCTCCCCTGCACTTTCATAAGCTTTTTTTTTTGCAGGTATTGAAGCAATAACAACATGCTTTAGAAGATGAAACCAATAAAAAAACCCACATAACTTACTTGTATTTGACAGTTTTTACAGTCTCAGTTGAAACACTTTTAGCAATGCACTTTGCTGCACTTTCTAAACCTTGCCACACTGTTGAAAATCCTGTAAAAATGAACAGTGTATTTGAGTTCAGAGCATTGAAAAGTATGCAATTTAAAAAGTATAAGGAAATTTTATTACCTTGAACTCCACTTGCTGCTACCACCAGAGCACCATCAAAAGTAGATTTGCCATCTTTATCTTTCTTAAGGGATTCTGGAACTAATTTGCTGCCATGCTTCTTCACGTGTGGAGCCAGCTCTTTTCCAACACAGCTTGCTATAGAACACACTCCCTCAACTACCATAAAACAATAACATGCAGATCATTTAGTGAGAAGTGAGAACACAGAACATCTTTCTTTAAAAGAAAAAAAAAATCTTTGCTCCTAATTAAAAATAAGTTTTTGTTTTTTCTATGTAAATATGTTTATATGAAAGACTGACTTCAATCTGCACTTAAGCAACCAACTGGTACAGAAAGAACCTTATTTTCCAGATTCTGCACAGCTCTAATACCTAAGAAACAAGCAAGGTTGGTCTTGTAGCACTTTAAATTAAATACATAGACATCTCACACTCAAATGTCAAGAAACTGTTTCCATTGCTTTGTTAACCCCAACTTATAGAGAGGGAACAAGCTGTGTTTCCTTCCTGGCTTATCTTCTGGAGAAGTCTACAATCATTCCAGCTCTCCAAAGTAGTGTTAAAACATCTAGCACAATTTGCTTTTAAACTTGGATGAGTCATTAGACACTAAATAGAAACATTAATGCAAATAAATAACAGAATGAAGCGACTGAAAGCTGCTAGGGTCACCAAGCACCTCTGAACACCAAGCCACTTCTATCTGACAGTTTGTACATGGTCCAATAGACTTGTTTCAGGTGTGCATAGTTAAAAACATGCACACCATGTTGTTTAGTGGTACAATATGTTAATAACCAGTGACAGTACAGCTTTTAAAATACACAGTTATCAACTTGAGAGACACCATTTTGAATTAACTGTCTGAAACTCAGAAAAAGCATACCAAACTTAAGACTACACAGACTATTCTTTTGAGAAAGAATAAGATGCCTCAAGGCCATATAATAAATACTAGTCCTAAAGCATGTCTCTTACAGGAGATAACTAGGCACAAACTACTCATCTCTGGATTTCATCAGGTCAGTCCCTCCTCCAGTTCACTGACTAGAGAAACCAGCTCTCATTTTACAGAATACTTATTGTTTAAGGCAAAAATATAATATACTGGGAGATGAAAATTTTTACCTAAGAACTGGCTGACTTTCACAGCCCCTCCAGTAGCCTGTTTTGCTACATGAAGTCCCTTGGCTACAGTTGGATTGACTTCTAGAGGTTTTTCTTCTGGTTGAATGTGTTCTCGCAGTTTAGAAGCTCCTTTGTGGATGGCTTTACCAGTATATTCTGCTCCTTTTATTAGGCCCCAGCTTACCCAAGATGCACCTTCAAGGCAAAAAAAAGTTTTTCTTAGAATGCCCAATTTCACAGACTACGATTCCTACAGCTTTCCCTCCTGTCTCTACAACCCTGACTTCAGAAACATTGCTGATTACAAAGTCTGCAACTATACTCTTTCCTGAATGGGCCAGCATGAACTCCTGCAGGGATTTCTGCTCCTACACTACCCACATTTTTCAATTCACTTTATTTAATACAGCCAGCCCACATCCAAATGTCAGCTTAATACAGATACTTGGGTTTTTAAGAGATATCCAAGCCCCAAATGGGTCAGAAGTGATAGAACTGCACATCTCAGTGCTATTAACATTCTGCAAACGTACAACCCAACCCTCTAGCCCTTCTAGTAGATTCATATTCATTACCATCAGCTCATGGGACATTAGTACATTCCCAATGTTCTCAGAGGAAAAATAAGTTTATTGCCAGAAATAACCATAGATGCTGCTTTAATATAATTGCTCATATACGAGTAAAATTGTTCTATCACAAATGGTTTGAATCACCAGGGACAACATCCTAACAGAGTCGTATGAGGAGCTTACCTCATTTGCAATGAACAAGGCTGCTGAAAATGGATTTAAATTCTGCAGTCTTCATACAGCTCATCATTGTATTCTTTTGATGATCACAACTGGAACTGAACAACTGCTTGTGACTACTCAGCTTCTACCAGCAAACATGCATTTAGGTGAAATTATTGTTTAAATGGTACTCACAGAGGTTTACATTCAACACAATCCTCTTGTTACAACAGTACCTGACAAGATTCCATGGGCAACTTTCTCACTCCATTCTGGCAGCTCCTTACGATTTTCTGCTTCTTCAGGCTGTGGTTGGATATGTACAGTCTGAGGCAAGTTAACTGCATCACCAGAGGCTTCTGAAGGCTAACAAGTGAAAGGAAACATCTGAGAATCTACTTCACAACTTACCATGAAGATTCCTGTTTTATATCATACAGATCCAATACCAAATAATGCTAATGTGTATTCCTTTGGTAAGCGTACAAGAAACTCAAGGGAAATTTTTGATTTAGTTACTTTGCACGGAAATGCTGTGCATTCAAGAAAGCTCAGACAGCTCAGTATTTTGGGTAACTTTCTTCATCCAGTTACAATGTAAAGATTTGCTTGCCAATACAGCCACATAGTCAAGTGGCTAAATAGGAAGAGGCTACGTACAAGTTAACCAGCAAAAAGGATAAAAGACTTGTCCATCTATCATTTTTATCTTCTCAGAGTGAAGTAACTCTGTTGTTACTCAGTACAGGAACTGCAGTCTTTGGAATCCAGCTGCACTAGAAGAATGCAGCTGTTCTGGTTGTTTTCCTCCTCATTCTTTCCTCCCAAATTCAAAAATAAAGGAGATAATTCATTCTATGTGCTGTTGAGCTTTTGTAGACTGGCACAGCCAAGGAGCACATCAAGCTGTACATGATACTGCTCCCCAGTTAAAGCTGGGTAGGTTGGCTCTGTGTGATTTCATGTCAAACACTAGAGTTTCTGGGGTAGATGTTAATCATTCAAGCACAGCAACCACCGCTACAGTCTGGTTAGTGTTTCTAGAAAGCATAACATCATTTTATACAGTTCACTGACGATGTATAATTAAATTTAATTACAGGAAAAAAAAAGTAATATTTAGGATTTTCTTAAGATTCTATTTTCAGGACTTTTCCAACGTAAAGGTAAAAAGAACCAAACAACATTTCCATGACTGAGAACACTGCTAGTTAGTGATGGATAGAAAAAACCCCAACCTTTTAGCTTAGTGTTGAAGAGTCTAAATAAAAGCATTCATAGATTAAACCTATAAGCAGACTAGAATACACAAGATAAAATAATATTTGATATTACATGGAATTCTTAAATTCCCCTGAAATACTTACTGGAAATAAAAGCAGGGCATTGCACAAACATGACTGTTTCAGTAAAACAAAACGAAATCAAGATTAACAGAAAAGAGTAAATTAAGACTTAGAAGGTTGCTACCCAGAAGGTTCATAATTGATCATTGACATGTACCATATCATCAATTACTGCTTGACAGCTGCCTGAAATCTCAGGTTCAATAAATGTCTTTAGTGTGTGACCCAAACACTTCAGGGGCTGGGCAGGAGAAATAACCTTAATACACAGCTATAGCTAAAAAAAAAAAAACCCAAACAAAACCAACAAAAAAGCCCTCTAAACTATTGCCCAGATCCAATTTATTTACACTACAGTTTGGGTCACTATGGAGAAAAGCAGTCAACAAGACTTCTAAGAACTATGCTAAGGAGCACAAATGGATTCTCTAATAGGACAGGTGACTCAACACTGTAATTACATTAAATATAGTTGTTATTTAGATCCTCATGAGTACTATGTAAAGCAGACACATTAAATGGCCAGACTAGGCTTTGAAATATTTGTGCTATATCACTGCTTTTAAAAGAAATCTGCTGATTTGCAAAGTGTGGTGGCCTGCAGTAACTGAATCAGTTCTCAACAAAAAAAGCAAGCAAAAGACAACAACAAAAATATAACAAAACCAAAAAAACACCACAGGGCACAGCATACATTGCTGCTATCAATCAAATCTGGAATCTCAGCAGTTCTAACATGTACTTCAGTGAAAATTTTTTTTTAACTATAAGATTTTGGAATCACTGTCCTGGAATTTACCTGGACTTTGTGGCCAGACATCTGTTTAAATTTATCTTCAAAATGCACTCTCTCAGCTGCTGGGAGCTCTGAAGATAACCCTACCCTCTCATGGGATCCTGGCACCTGTGACATTGTATCAGGGAACATTAACAAAAACATGGAATTTTAGGACAATAAGGAACTAATGAAATCTCAGATTTGAACTACTTCTATGCAGGAAAGAAGACAAAATTTTATCCAGTAAGTCCTGCACTGAAACATCACATAATTCTGTAGTACTTTTCCCTTAAGTAAAAATGAGTGGCCTCCTGTGATGGTGAAATTCCCTGCTGAACTCAACAGGATTTATACCATAACAGAACTCTGCCCACATGGCATGCTGCAAACTGGCCCTTCGTCATCACTGCATTCAAATCATGGCAATTCAACAAGATTCTATCTTTCATGAAAAGATAGAATCTTGCTATGAGTTTTTAAGTAGTTATTGATTACTATTCCTCCTGAAATGGTGCTCCAGTGCTCTTACAGTAATGTTTTTCACCTTGTTTCCAGTCACTGCATCTTATTGCATCCTTGTTAGACTATTCTATTTTCTCTATCTGTCAATACCTTACTGCAATAAGGCATTAGAGATTTATCTGTTTCGAGATCCCATTTGATCCATTTTCACAGGTCTTCTCTGAGGCAGCTTAACATTTTTGAACTGTAAACACATTTGGGCACAATATTCCAGGAATGGCATCATCAAAACTACACAGACAGTGTGTGCATGTGTGTACATATAGAGAGGAAAAAACATGCTTTCTTCTAAATACAAAATTTAATTTGGGGTCCTATGCTATCTTTTGGAAAAATAGAGAAAATATACAAAATGGTCTACAGTTTTATTACTAGATTGCTTAATCTTGGCTACTTTATTTCTCACTGGTGAGCTTACCAAGCAAGACACAGAGCACTGAAGCTTTACACAACGGTAAATGGGAGAATATATTGATCATTTACCCCTTTCCTCATCAGCTTAAAACAGGCAGCCCAGGAATTTACCTGTATTCGAAGGTCAGACATCTGTTTTAAGAGATCCTCAAACAGCTCCCTGTCAGCTACTGGAAGTTCTGAAGACAGCACTACTCCCACATAGGACCCTGGTATCTGGGACATCGTGTCAGGGAACATGTAGACTCCAGTATTGCAGCACAGGACAGGAGACTGGTTGCACATCAGAGGATACAGCCAGTCGCAAACCTAGAAAAGGTGAGTGCATAAAGGAATTAAAGGATCCTTTTTAAAAGGAAGGAAGGCAGAACATAGTAATAAGCACCATAAACTTGATTTTCTACAAAGTTTAGTAAGAAAAATGAAAAGTCCTTATGCAGTCTTGGAAAAAAACCCAAGACCCCAAGACAAAAAACCCACATGACTGTGGAAATATTTTTTAGTAGGTCTTGACAGTCTAATATACAGAAAACACTGATTTTCACAGGACTGTAATTCAGGTGGGTAACCTCTTAACTGAGGCCTAGTCTTGAGGCCTAGGTGTGGAAGCAGACGAAATGCACAAAAGCCAAACAAGTCAGGATTCACAGCGTCTGCAACTTCCTGCAGATCTCAGGACAGGTTTATGTGATCGGACAAAGAGAACATATGGCTGTGGCTGGCTGACTATTAAAGACTTCTGTGGAGGTGACCCAGCAGACCCAAAACCAAGAAGCAGTTTTTTGTTTGTTCCTCCAAGTTGCACCTTCCCTGATGAGGCTTCCAACAGCCAATCTTAGCAGCCACAAGTAGATCCAAAGTCAGAAACAAGATCAGAAACAAATGCACATTACAGAACATGCTGACATGAAGCAAGCATGGACTGAAAAAATGCAAAGACTGCATCTTTTTTATTTGTAGTTCAGAGTCTGGATTAACATGGGCCCTCAAATTCCAAATTATCAGTTGTCCTAACTGCAGTATCTTATCACTAGTGGAGACTGAAGCAGGTAACGCGCAACCCTGTTTTACACTGACATGTTACAATAGGCAAATCAACATGTCTTCTCTATGTGAGGAAAGGGAAGTTAATTTTATTAAATAAAAAGGCATGTTAAGTCAACTCCTTTAGAAAACAGAATGTACTCAACAACCTTGGGAAGACACAGGTCATTTTCACAGAAAAAGCCAAAAAAGTGTGTATTTATAGAAAAGCATTTTTCCAACAGCTATAACATACTCCATATTATCACATGGATATTTAGGCTCAGAAGAGCAAGAACTTAAGATTGCCTTTAAAAGTTCTGTGACAGTTCTTGAAATTTAATTAAAGGAAGAAATGATTTTTGTGTTACCTGAAGAAATGCAGGTGGACGATTCTGGGCCTCCTCACTATCCGTATCCAAGAACTTCACAATGCGTAGATATCCAGGATATGAAGGAGCACTAACCTGCCCATCAGGAGTCACAAAGAATATCTGTACTCCTTGAGGAATCAAGATCAGCTCATCTGCATCCACTCCCAAGTTTTGAAGGGGAGGTGGCTGAGTACACTTATTGTAGTAGTCCTCACCTACAGAAGAAAACTCCCCAGACTCTGTGCCGTAAGACACAGTAAAATGGCCATTGGTAGCTTGAGGAGTATAGGCAGGAGGTGCTTCATTTGGCAGACAAAGAGGTTTTGCAGATGATGGGCTCATAGCTGGGATTTGCCCCTGACTCACAGTTGCAACACTTCCATCTGCTGCAGGTGGCTGACTTGGTACAAACAGAGAATTAGGGGCAGGGGGTCTTTCTGGCTTTTCTTTGGGAGGAATGGATGGGTACAACTTGGGCACCCCAGCAGGGGCATCCATGGCAGCAGCACTTCCTTGTACAGGTGAGGCGTTTTGTTCTAGACTGCCAAGTCGTGCACGGACATTTTGGAGGGTCTCCCTCATCTTCTGTTGCATTTGCCTGGCAGAGTCCCACTGGGACCCCACACATGCAGGACCCTGTGATGGAATGCTGACTCCTCGGAGCAAGTGCTCAAGTCCTTGCTTATAATAACTTCGTGCCTCTTCCTTCTGACCCAGTTCATCTGTATTTAGTCCTTTATTGATAAAAATAAAGGCTTTCCTGTACTCTTCATTAATAGCTTTAATATTTGCATCTTCTTGCATAACTGGATCCTGCAGTTGCTCCATTACTGCAAATTGGAATAAAAATTAGTAAGAGTATTCACAGATTAAGCCATATCAAACTTACCTCAGAAAAAAAATACCTTCTAATTGGTTTCTAATGATGACCATACTGCACATATTAGCAGAAAGCTATCTAGCTGCTGCTATGTTATGCTTATCTTCTATTAAATTTCAGATTTAGAACACGTGATTCCAAGACAACAAGAAATTTATAACCATCACATCTAGTTCCATCACAGACATGTATTTCTTGAAAGTTAAACATAAGAAGAATATGGACACATCTGATATTAAACTTTCCATCTTAGAAAGTATTAAGATCAGTAGCAAATAGAGTAAAAAAATAAATTTACAAATCTAACTTTACTTTTGATAATGTTTTCAAAGAAAACTCTCTAAGGTATTAAAAAATTCAGTTAACATTTTGTCTATTTAAATAAAGGCTGAACCCAGTACATTTTTACTTAAATAATTTAACAGAAAGCACTCAACAGATTTAGGCAAATCTTGATAAACTAACATCAAAACACAGATCTGGGAAGAAATACTTTGAATAGTTAAAGCTGTGCTTTACAAAAGAAAGCAGGGAATTACTTATTTTCTTTACAGTGTTTATAAATTGAGAAAGACAACTGTTCACCCTTCCTTGCCCCTTAAGTGACAAAAACTAGTAAAAAAAGTACCAATAAAGTTCTGTGTCTATTTTGGAATGTATTCCTCAAACTGCATCATGTATATTTCAATAACCAAAGAGCAGAAAAGAATCCAATAGGTTTATTTGAACTCTAAAATGTGCAAAATTACTGTTTTAACTGAATGCAGGTCTTCAGTCTTGGGCAAGTGCAGCAAACACGAATCATTCTTGGACTCAGACAGTGTTTACAATACACAATGTAAAACATTTCAGTGGAATTTTATGCTGACAGTGTTGAAAGGCTTTGTCAACTCAGAAAAATCACGTTATTATACTAGAATAATGATCATGGAAAATAAAAATGGGATACTGTATAAAAATGGAAAAGCATGCATTTTCAAGAAAATTATTTTCTGCTGCAAGCTGGATGGAAGAAATGAGAAAAATTCTAGAGACATCTGTCAATCACAACAATAGTAAGCTCCTGAAAAAATGCGGCTAAGTAAAATCCAAAGGGCAAAAATAAAAATCCTTCTGTTACACACATGGAAGCATTAATGCTACTGTGAACAGCACTGGTAAGACCTCATGCAACACCAAGCCACATTCAGGGAAGCTGCACCAGAACAGGAAAAGGTTCAGGTGCAGAAGGTTACTGATTTTTTTTCTGGTGAATCATTTACTTTTCCCTAGAGAGAGGCAGTTTGGCTTGCCAAGCCAATAAACCACAGGCTAAGAGACTGGATTAGTCTCTATAAATATGCTGGATGAAAAGAAGAAAAGAACTATTGAAATCCAAACTTTTAATAAAATATTAAAATAGTACCTAAGTTTATTTAATGTGTCTTCTTGTCTTAGCCTAACTATCAAATAAAAGAAATGTATGTGTATATATATATCTGTAACTGGTAAAACATCCTTCTTCTACTCCAACAAAAACAGAGAAACATAAGAAATACAGGTCATGAAAAGATTTTAAAGAGGCAAAGATGGAAAGCTGTGCTCTACTCCCACATCCTTTATGATCAAAATACAGATTGCACTTACATGACTGTATCTACAGTCACAGGACAGAAGTGCCATGTAACCTGGAGTGCATCTGTGGTTTTATGCTAAAACAGAAACCAGTTTCATGCACAAGACAAGTCAGTGTCAGCCCAGTGACAGACATGCGGGTAGGAGTATGACTGGGACAGCTTGAGAAGGCTGCCCACGTGGAACGGATCAGCAGAGACTCGAGCCACCAGGCTCACTGCCTGTTCCCCATCACGCAGCAGAAAAAGGAATCTTGGGCTGGAGGAGATTTTTCTGGTTGGTTGTAGTCACTCACTGCCAACATGCTCAGCAGCTTTGATTAAGCTGAAGAACAGCAGCAAAAAGAGTAAATGTGTATTTAACAACCACCCAGGACACCAAGTTTAGTTATAAGCATGCTTCTGACCAGTCCAACAGCAAGCAATTAAAATGAACATAAACTGGAAAGAACTCTAACAAGTTTGCAAATATAGCTGGATCCTTACATGAAAGGTTTTACTTAACCATGTCATATTTTATTATATGTAAATATAGGTAATTATAGATAATTAGATAATTTAAATGTCTATACATTTATCTGGAATAGATTTATCATCTATTCATTATTTTATTAACCTTTTAAGATATGCATAGTTGAAGTATTTGCTAGCAAAAACCCCTAGGGAGTCCCACGTCGTCTTGTGTCAACACTTGTAATTACTAATGAAAAATACAGTTTTCCTTGTAAGAATGGCATAAAGGTGAAAAACAATTTAACAGTAAAGAACTCTGATTTAAAAATTATTTCAGGTTTACAAAACACAGGAAAAGTTTAGAAGACTGAGAAAGACAGAGAGTTTAATCTAACATTACAGTTTATTTCTTTACGAGCAAAATTTAGTGTTTGACATGTTTAGTGCCCATGAATCCAATTTTGTTAACAAGTCCCTTCTTAAAGCTTTAAGTAAACAATTCATTTGAGTGAACACAATTGCAGGATCATAGTTGAACATGCCCCATAGTTTTTTTATTTGATTTGTTTTTACTGGAGGAGGCTAAGGCAATGCTACTTTTACAGATTTTAAATAATTCTCTTGCTAGTGATCGTTAGTATATAAAAGAAGAGACATCAAGTAAAATCCTAAAGTCATAGCTACATTTCAACTTAATAGTGAATTGATTTACTATTCACTGTATGCTCATCATACTGTCAACGCCACTGTTCTTGCTAAAACTCAGTCTTTATTAACACTAGAAAAGGTCTGTAAGAAAACAGAGATGTCAGCACGATTGGCATATACACAGCACTGGTGCATGGCAGGGGTACAAAAGCTGGCCCAGCAATTCAGAAGAACAGGAGCATTAGCATCACAACACATCTCTGATTGTTTGAAACACCCCTAAGTTTGCAGCATATGTACAGTGTAGCTACCACCAAACTATGTGTTTGGGCAGCAAAGCACTTGGAAATGGAGGACAGAATTCACAGTAGGTTTTAAGTTCAAAACAAGGTAACTGTAAGTCAGCCTAAAGAGCTGAATTTAATTCATTCTTATGAATGTATTAAAATTAATACAAAATAATGGATGGTATAAAGTAAATAAGCCAACTGGATTGCTTCCTCACAACACAGGAAGTATTACCCATCTTTAAAAGGGGTAAAAAAAGAAGACCCTGGGAACTACCGCCCTGTCAGCCTCACCTCTGTGCCTGGGAAGATCATGGAACAGATCCTTCTGGAGGATATGCTGAGGCACATGGAGGACAGGGAGGTAATTCTAGGTAGTCAGCATGGCTTTACTAGGAACAAGTCCAGCCTGACCAACCTAGTGGCCTTCTACAATGAAGTGACTGCATCAGTCGACAAGGGTAGACTTATGGATGTCATCTATCTGGACTTCTGCAAGGCCTTTGACACGGTCCCCCACAACATCCTTATCTCTAAGTTGGAGAATTATGGGTTTGATGGGTGGACTGTTCAGTGGATAAAGAACTGGCTGGATGGTCGCATCCAGAGAGTGATGGTCAACGGCTCAATGTCCAGATGGAGGAAGGTGACAAGTGGTGTCCCTCAGGGGTCTGTGCTGGGATCGGTGTTGTTTAATATCTTCATTAATGACATCAACAGTGGCATTGAGTGCACCCTCAGCAAGTTTGCGGATGATACCAAGCTGGGGGGTGCAGTTGATATGCCAGAGGGACAGGATAACATCCCGAGGGACCTGGATAGGCTGGAGAGGTGGGCCCAGGTGAACCTTATGAGGTTCAACAAAGCCAAGTGCAGGGTCCTGCACCTGGGCCGGGGTAACCAGCACTATCACTATAGGCTGGGAGAGGAGATACTGGAGAGCAGTCCTGTGGAAAGGGACTTGGGGGTCCCTTTGGATATGAGCTACCAATGTGCAATTGCAGCCCAGAAGGCCAATCACATCCTGGGCTACATCAAAAGAACTGTGGCCAGCAGATCAAGAGAGGTGATTCTGCCCCTCTACTCTGCCCTGGTGAGACCTCACCTGGAGTACTGCGTCCAGTTCTGGAACCCCCAGCATAAGAAGGATGTGGACATACTGGAGCGTGTCCAGAGGAGGGCCACCAAAATGATCAGGGGAATGGAGCATCTCTCATACGAAGACAGGCTGAGAGAGTTGGGGCTTTTCAGCCTGGAGAAGAGAAGGCTCCGAGGGGACCTTATAATGACCTTCCAGTATCTGAAGGGGGCCTACATAAAGGCGGAGGAAGGTCTATTCAAAAGGGCTTTTAACAATAGGACCAGGAGTAATGGTTTTAAGTTAGGAAAAGATAGATTTAGATTGGATATTAGAAAAAAGTTCTTTAACATGAGGATGGTAGATCACTGGAATGGGCTGCCCAGGGAGGTGGTGGAGGCCCCATCCCTGGAGTCATTCAAAGTCAGGCTTGATGGGGCTCTGAGTGGCCTGCCCTAGGTAGAGACGTCCCTGCTTGTGTAGGGAGGTTGGACAAGATGACCTCTAGAGGTCCCTTCCAGCCTAAAACATTCTATGATTCTATGATTATCTGAAACAGAAAACTTAAGTAGCAATCTGATCATACACAAGAAAGATCCTTAGTCATTGTTATTTTCAGTGTATGATCTTAATATGGTATTTAAGTGCCCTGTATGTTTTAATATTTATCCGTAATCCATTTCTGTACAATGCAGAGCCTTATTTTCTCTGTTTTAAAGCTGGAATGAATGGCAAAGCATCCATTACTAAATACGAGAGTGCCGCAAACCAACCTTCGGTCCTACAGATCCGTACTACTTAGTGCTAAATAAGATTTAGAGGAACTTGTTTTGGAGAAAGCTGGTCCAAAACAGAGCTAAAAAAAGAGCTACTGGGCACTGTAGATAATCACAGATCAATCCAGTGCTTGAGCTCATTCCTCAGCCTGCTTTCATTTATCAGTACAGACATACTAGGTGGTTTTAAGTGACTCAACCAAGGGAGGCTACAGTGCAACAGGGAAACTTGAATTCAATTTGATATTGTAAGCTACCATCTCAGCTATCTGGCTGACCATCCTTCCTCTGAAGTAGCACAACCCACTTCATTAAAAAATAATGTGTATTAAAAAACAGAATACAGCTCAATGGTGGATCTCACTGCCAGAAGGCAAACATGAAGCCTAAAGCTCATTAAGAGAGTTAAATACCCTGACTGACAGATGCAGGACACTCTTTCTAACTCACTATTTTTGAAACCTGGTGGGTGTAGGGGAGGAAAAAGCAAAACCAAAACAAAGCCCTTAATCCAAGGGCTCTTCCTATATGACAACTGTTTTTCTATCAGCCACTGATCTCAAAAGTCAAGAGAATGAAGGAGAACTACCGTGCAGGCAGGATTGTTTAAGCTTTAGTCTGTAGGGAAAGAGCAGAGGCAGTAAGGAAGTATCAGTAACTTTCAAGAATTTAGAGAACAAACAAAATTAAAACAAATGTTATAAAGGATTTAAACTAATACAAGCCAGATACTAGCTGATAAATCTACATCTTTTTACTTTTAGTTTATTTAAATTAGTTTGTTTAAAGTAGGCCTTAAATTTTTCACTAGAGTGATGGTCTACTGCTAGTTTTTAAGCACCCAAGGCTAGATAATATAAAAGACTAGACAACAGAGAAAGTCAATCATCTGATCTAACATGCTAATTCTTACTCTCAAAATTAGTGAAGACTTTACTGACAGTAAACTCCTATCTTCTGACATTTCAACCTACACCATCTCCTCAGACTGGCATCCCACCACCTACATTCACCTACCCAGCATGTCTAATTTTTTGTTGATACTACTGCTCTCTCAAGCCTTTTTTTTGTCCAAATAAATGGGCTTCCTTCCTGAGCTCTTAGTCTGTATTTCCACCACACGCTCTCAACGTGGAGCTTTTAGGCTCTGAGTGCCTACTTGGCACTTCATTAAAAAAGAAAGCAAAAATCCAGGAGGGTGGATAATTCCCTTCGTCACGCAGCAATGCCATCCGGCACTTACATTTTTCACAGCACTGAAGTACAAAGTCACTGTCTACCGTCCTGTGGCCAAAAATTCTAACAACATCACGGAAAAATTAGCTATTTAATACTTCTATTAGCTATTTAATACTTCTGGCAGGCACACAGATAATGAAGCATATTCTTCCATGTTCAAACAACTCAAGCCCAAATTGACATGAATCTTATAAAAAAGACAAAACACGAGGAGCAGTTTTCTAAACTATTTTAACAACGTCTCAGTTCCCTAACGAAACACTCAAAAACCTATTTCTTACCACGGCTACTTTAATCTGGCCTAACTACAGACCCCCCGCCGCTGCTCCCCGGGCTCTCGATGGCACCAGGGCCAGCGTGGGCGAGGCGGCCCCTCCACCTCCTGCCTGCCCCGCGGCGCAGGGAGCGGGCCTGTACACCGGGGGCTGCCCTCGGGCCTCCCCGCAGCGAGGGGACCGCAGCCACTCTGGCACCTGTCACCGCCATCCCCTGCCCGTGTCCCGCCTCCCCGCCGCTCCCCCCGCCCCGCGCTCACCGGTCGAACAAGCCCCTTCGCCGCCGCTCGCCGGGAGAAGCCGCGACCTTCGGCTCTGCAGGGAGTCCCCGCCAGGCCCGGAGGGCCCGACCCTGCGAACCGCACTCGCCGAGCCGAGCCCCGACACAAGTACGCCACCGCCTCCTCCCGGGTCAGGCGGCAGCGGGCGGGGCCGCCGGCACGCGGCGGTGACGTCACCGACCCCCCCGCCAGGAGGTGAGGGCGGGGAAGCGCTGGGCAGGGCCATGCCGCGGGGTGAGACCCCTCGGTCTGAGCCTCTGCGGGGCTGGGGTTGGGAGGAGAGAACGGCACCCCCAGCACAGTTACACCAGCTGGATTATCTTCGTTTAACAGCTTAATTAATAGAGAGTGTACCACAAATAGGGGTTGTTCTCCGTGTCCCCTGCACCTTGATCGCGAAGAGGGAGTGGTACCGTAAAATCCGGTCGGAAAGGAAACCCTCTAAAACTTGAAGTTTTGGAAGGCAGGATTTCTTTATTGCAGTGCTGGGTGCATGGGGGACCCCTCCTCCTAACATGCACACCCATATTCTGTAGTACCAGTTATTTATACACAAAGTTGTTAATTAGTTTGTTTTCTAATACATGTGCCTTGTTATTCACCCATTCGATTGGTCAGTACATCCTCGCTTGCTATGTAAATTACTCCGCATGCTCTGTCCCTTGTTCTTCTGAGGCGGGGGTACAATCTGGGCATGTGTCCATGAGTCGGGGGTCACGATCTCCCCCTGCCACATTTACCTTTCCCCCAGTTACTGCAGATTCTTGCTGACTTCATGCTGCGTCTGGCAATTCCCCAGTTCTCAGTGCCTAGTAGGGGGATCTCCTTTTTTATCAGTCTTTTCGCA
Source organism: Brachypteracias leptosomus (assembly GCA_013401335.1). Lineage (NCBI taxonomy): Eukaryota > Metazoa > Chordata > Aves > Coraciiformes > Brachypteraciidae > Brachypteracias > Brachypteracias leptosomus. Next base: position 45,953 of record VYZX01018567.1, read on the forward strand.
CAGTTCCTCGTTAAAATCAGACACTTTGCTACCTCTTGGCTCCTTATCACCAGCAGCTCAGGTTTCACAAGGCCCTGGTAGCTCCTTACTGGGTTGTTTTGCTAATTGGGAAGATTCATTGCTGGCTGTATGTCAGTTCCCCCCCTTTTGAGAAACCCAGATGAGGGAACCAGGCAGTCAGTGTGTGGTTAGTGGGGTTCTGTGCTGCCCCCTGCAACTTAATTTCTGAAGCTAAAGAATAAACTCGTGCAGCTGTTGTTGCAGGCTTCAAATTGCAAGCATCAGGTGCTTGCAGGCAGCAACTTGTGGGGTACCAGGAGGACCCTCTCCTGCCACACAGCTCCCCACCCCAGAGCAGCGGGGCTGGCCCCGCTGGTGTCCCAGCCCAGCAGTGGGGCGGTGGCACTGGCAGCACCCAAACACGGGCTGTGGGCTGGCACCGGCCAAGGTGGCAGGAGCTCTTGCTGTAGCTGGGGCTTCTAGTTAGGTAATTGAAATAAGTATTAAAATATGAAAAATAAGACTTAAAAGCTGTTATTCTGAAGCTTAAACATCTCCCTTTTTATGTCACATGTTTCAACTTTCATTCTGAGTTATTTTAAATGTGACAAAATATCTGACTGCTCTGCTGGGAGAGATGCCATGTTTGCAGAGGTGGCCATCTCAAGGTGAGGCTCATTTCCAAATCTGGGAAAGGTGGAGCTGGCTGCTTCCCTAAGGACAGGTTTCTTGGCTGTGCCAGGGAGAAGCTGAATTTGTGCATTCGTGTTGTGAAAAACTGGAAGAAAAATGGCCTCACTAAATTTCTAGCTCCTACCTTAGAACATGGACACTCATGTTCTCAGTGGAACTCCAACCCCCCAGTGAAACAGCTGTTAGAATTTCTGAATATAATCTGGCAGTATATTAGTTATTTGCCACTGTCATAATCAATACTAACCAATGCTAACGTTTGGATGAGTCCCTTCTTTTTCTTCCTCTCTCCTTCTCTGTGTTTCACGTCTCTCTCTCTGATGTTTAACTGTCCATGAAGACAAAAAGCTCATGCAAGGGTTGCTCTTGTATAAGTCTTTTCTTTCTCACGAGAGCCTTGCTTTTCACATAGGAAACCTGAAGAGACACCTGCATCCAAGAAAAAGTCTTGACAAGGAAAGAACTGAGTATGTTACTACTTCTGATCTGGGAAAGAAAATAACTACTTTTCTGCACATCACAGAACGCCACTGGTCGATATTTCTATTATTGTGCTATGCTTTTGGTCTCCTCTACCTTCTCACTGACCCTGTGCTTAGCTGTTGAGTCACAAGAAGGTCCAGAGTCATGCCTGGACCCCTCCCCCCCAAAAAAACCCCAACAAACCCAAACAGGATAAATTGCATAATTCGAGATTATTTACTAATTGCATAAAAATTTGACTCCCAGATTTATGAAGTACAAAATCTTTTCTCCTGAATGGTCTTTCTTTTTTGACAGCAGCACACTTTGCACCTTTGGTGCTGGTAGAAAAATATTTCACTACCTCCACTGCTTTCTGCAGTCTGAAACTGTGTCAAACCATTCTGGAAAGCACACGGTGGCTCTCTAATGAAGTGGCCACTAGTCCAAGTGCCTCAAAGGGCCATGATAGAATATTTCATCAGCATTTTAATTTATTTTTNGGCTCTGCACTGGACTCTCTCAAGCAGTTCCCTGTCCTTCTTGAACTGAGGGGCCCAGAACTGGACACAGTATTCCAGATGTGGTCTCACCAGGGCAGAGTAGAAGGGGAGAAGAACCTCTCTCAACCTACTAACCACACCCCTTCTAATACACCCCAGGATGCCATTGGCCTTCTTGGCCACAAGGGCACATTGCTGACCCATGGTCATCCTACTGTCCACCAGGACCCCCAGGTCTCTTTCTCCTACGCTGCTCTCCAAGAGCTCAGTGCCCAACCTATACTGGTACCTGGGGTTGTTCTTGCCCAGATGCAAGACTCTACACTTGCCCTTGTTATATATATATTCCCACCTAAGGGAATAGCTTTGTTACCACTGGTCTTTCCAGTGCCAGGTATTTCCCTGGCAGTATTTTTTTCTGACCTTTTTTGTCAACTTACTTTATGTACTGAAGAACTAACAGTCTTCTGCAGGCTAACTTTCACATAGAAAATGTCTAACCATGTTAAATCTAGCAAAGGTGCATTCCATGGTGCATGGTTCTTTACCTGAGCTTGCTCTTTCAGAACTTGCTGAGTGCCAGCCCTGCCGGGGCTGATTAACTTGCTTTCTCAGATATTGTTGTATGATTGTAAATCAACCTTTAACACACGCAGGACCACAGACCATAAGAAATTAATAGTAAACATTGTGGTTAGGTGGTGGCAGCACAATCGAGGACAGTCCTGGAAGAAGGGTTTGCCTCTTAGCCTCACTTAGCTCTGGAGTATCTCTGGAAATTCCTCACACATTGTAGTTTCTAGCAAATTTATCTATAAATTCTGTGTTCCCAACTTCTCACTTGCCTGCTCTTCGCTCCTTTCCCTACTGACAAGAAACAGAAAATATTTCTGTGTATATATATATATATATATATGTATTTAGGTATATAAGCATGTATATATCCAACTTATTTGAACATCATTCAAACAGCAAAATCATTATGGGATCTCAAACTGATCTGTCAAAGTTAGCAAACATGCAAGGGGAGGGTGAGGCTAAGAATAAAAAATATACAAGAATTCTCCAAAACCACTTATCAGTATGCAAATAAATTTCATTGACTTAGACCAAATGCCAGTACAACCATAAGCTGGTTCCACATCTGATGGGAATCATGCTGTGCTTTTAGTCAGCAGCACGTGAAACGCTGATGGGAGCACAAGAAATCACAGGGTACAACTGAATATATAATTATTCTACTGCTTATAACAACAGTAAAAACTTTTGTGGTAGATGCGTAGATGATCTTACTGTGATGATTACCTTTTTTCTGCCTTCAAACTCCATAATCATTTGGAGATAAGTTGTCCTCAAGCCAAGTGAGAAAACAGCAGTAACAGCTGTCTGGCAAAGGAAAAATTGCATCTTTTTAAAATTACGCCAGCTACTGACCTCCAAGTGAACCGGCACTTTGTTAAGGTGCAAGAACACATCTTCAGTGTTTATATGCAGCACTGATAGGCTTGAACTACAAGCAGGGGTAATACACTTAACAACCTAGGCAGCAGATGAGCATGAAGTATCTGGAAATGGTAGGTGGCTCCTGAGAAGATCTTGTCTGGGATGCCCACACCCAAAGGGTGATGGAATAACCTGGCTGTTAACAGTACTGCCTTGGGAAGGAGGAGGCTCTACCAATTCAAAGATATAAATAAGGGTCCAGGGAGCATCTATGCATTGACTTTGGCCTCTTCCCAGGCTGCAGCTGTCTTGAGCAAGGTTTTCCCCTGCCCTTCACTGTAAGCAGTAATTTTCATGTATGTAATCATTAAATGCCATCTCCCTAATCTGCCGTATGCTTATGTTGGGTAGATGTACCCACAGAGTAAGGACAGAAAACCTAGACCATTTTATGGCACTCCAGATTTAACATTTACTACCTTGAGAGATGCTACAAGCATGGTCTTCAAGTCCAGCCTAAGGGGAATTTTTCTGGAAAGGGGTCAAAGTGCTCATGGAGGGTCTGCTATGACAGTGTCTGCTGCAATGAAGATGAGGAATGTGAGAACTAGGGAAACAGGTGATGGGCCAGCTTAAGTTGACTGGGAGTTCAGTTTAATTCATCAGTACATAAAGTAAGTTGACAAAAACGGTCAGAAGAGAATGCTACCAGGGAAATACCTGGTGCTGGAAAGACCAGTAGTAACAAAGCTATTCCCTTGGGTGGTTAACAGCTAAACGTGTCCCTGCTGGACAGATCACCTCAAAGCTGGGCACCACAGAGCTCGAGTTATTCACATGTGGTGATTACAATACTGAGATGTTGCTTGTTCAGTGCAAAAATAAATTAAAATGCTGATGAAATATTCTATCATAGCCCTTTGAGGCACTTGGACTAGTGGCCACTTTATTAGATAGCCGCTGTGTGCTTTCCAGAATGGTTTGACATAGTTTCAGACTGCAGAAAGCAGTGAAGGTGGTGAAATATATTTATTTTTCTACCAGCACCAAAGGTGCAAAGTGTGCTGCTGTCAATAAAGAGACACTGCTAAGGGGCAAGGATTTTGCACTTCACAAGTCTGGGAGTGAAATTTTATACAATTAATAAATTGTCTTGAACTATGCAATTTATACTGGTTTGTGGGGTTTTTTGGGGGTGTCAGGGGAAGTGTACATAAAGTTTAAAAATGCAAGCTTGAAAATGCAGAATTAGAAAGCAGTGCATCTCATACTTTAGCCATAATTAAACATTATTTTTAATGCTCTTGGTGTTCGGGAGAAACAGATGCCAACATGCTGATTTCACTTCACCATAAATTAATTTCTCTGGGAGCATGGAAGATAACTTCTGGTTTGTCTTGTGGCTCATGCCACCATCAAGCATTAATGTGTCAAAGTGAAAAATAATGTATAGCCCTAGTGATATCAAGCATTGGGGTTTTTTCTATTTTTTTTTTCAGTGGCCAAGAGTGGCTTGGCATTTGTGATAAATTGAGTTAGTCATTTTATTGTGTGTAGCCTCTTTGTGTTTTAATAAGGAGCTGTAGCTCTCATTCAGCTCCGTGTGTATTTAAGTGTGTGTGTGTACAAAAGCACATGTACCTGGACGTTAAAGTGTGCTATTCCAAAAATGATATTGGCAGAATTAGGGCTGTGTGGTATACTGTATGAAAGAATGACTATCATCAAGGTTTTGCTACAGATGATGTGGGAGAACATCTGTTTTCCTAATGATTTAGGTGAGGCAATCTGGGGTCCTGTCTGTGGCAGTTGTGTCTTGTCTTGTAGTCTCAGCTCTTCACAACTTGAAATTCAGGCTAGTCTCTTGTTCCTTGCATAAGAATGGGTCTGAGGGCTGTTATTCTGTAAGTAAAAGCATGTGCTCTTGTGTCTTCCTTTGATGAATCTGGTATTGGCCCGTTTTTGGACTAGACAATTCTGTGATCTGGTCCTGTGCAGGTATATCTATCATATTGTATGTCATGTTCAGTAAGGATATATGAAATACTAGCTAAAAGACATCTGCTTATTTAACTTTTCTCTGCTTTTATATTTAAGGTATGTCTGTCTTAGGATAGGTTTCACTTTCTAGTTGGAGTTCCACTGTGTTTGTTCTATATTACATAGACTTTTTCTTGCTCAGATGGGAAGTGGATAGCTTTCCCAATAGCTTTGTACTTAGAAATGAGACTCTGTGTTTAACTAGGTGGCATATCTGTCATATAATTAAATCAGTTTTCCCCACCTAGGGAAGAAAGTTGAAAGAGTCACGTATGTCAATTTGTTTTGAAATACAAGCTCCTCAAATTGACGGCCAGGAGCTCAACTAGAATGATTCCAGTTATCCACTGAGTAATCCCAAATGATGGTCTGGCTCTTACACAGCTCTATGCATAATGCTCTGGATGAAATGTGGACACTGGCTGTGGAAACCAGTTCTTCCAGTTCCCAAGTCTAGGTGCTGAGACCATCCATGGCCCTCTCCGCACCAGGGCAAGTCCTGTGCATGAGTCCTCAGTCTCTTAGTCTTTTGGTTACCCAAAGAGGTCTTGAGTAGGATGCTTTGTGGATCAACATCTTGAGCATGCAATGACAGACATCCAAAAGTGTCTCCATATGGCTAATGGCAGAACTCAAACAGTCCAGTCTGAATACTGACTGTTCAGCTGACACTCTATACACAGTTTCCAAACAATTCATGGATCAAAGATAATAATATTTGTTAGCAAAGTGTTTTGTAGAAATACTGATCTTTGGTAGATGAATCTCAAGCTGGATAGAGGATCTAGACTTCAATTTACAAATGTGTGGTTTTAACTTTATTACTTGCCCTATTCAACTGAAGGCATGTGTAAACCTTTGAAAAATGAGATCCTGCATTTGTAAAATAAGTCTTTCACAAGGAATAGCTTGTTCCCCACCAGATGCAGTCGTTTTAACCTTGCTGTTCTTATCTTTTCAGTTTGCTGTCAGAATAGTATAATATATCTTTTTCTAATAAAAAATGGTGCCTACACCTTTTTAAATTAACAGAAAGGCAGTTGGAATTTTTGTAACTCTACTATGCTCTATTCCAAACTGATACTGTGAACATTTGTGTCTAGCAGAACTGGACCAAAGACATACTGTTACTGTAGAGCTAGATGGCAGCATTCACATGGCTTTGAGAAAAATTAGGGTTATTTGAAAGATTTTCAGAAAAATCTGGCTGCTCTGTAACAGTTAAATGGCATGGTCCAATTTTGAAATATGCTGCAAAAGAATGTCTGAATACCTAATATGTCTGAAAATCTGACCATTTCATTTAGGTGTCTAAATTGGAGATGCATAATTTGGCTCTACAGATAATGAGTATAAAATGTAGTATTTCACTGTTTATCTAAAAAGATAAAAAATTGATTGTGTCTATATCTTTCAAAAGAGGCTACTGTATTATTATATATGATTATTCCAGAATTTTGTAAATAACATACTGCAATGAAATAGAATAAAAGCATTCTTTTTACATACATACTCAATTTCCTTAAAATTTGAGGCAATATTAATGGAAAAATTGAATCTTTGCCATTGACTTAGCAGGCCTTGAATCATTCTTAAAATTATCTTTTTTATTATTTCTTCAATAGAAAACATCCCAAACCTCATTTATTTCATTACAAAAGCAATTAAACATATTACAGTAAAATGCACAAGCTATTGAACATGTCTATAATAACAGGCTGGTCTGTAGGCACAGTGAATAGTGAAACAGATTTCAGCTTCAAGTCCCAAGTAGCTACTTTAAGCAGCATTAGAGGGAAACACACGTTTGTGATAGTATCATGAAATGCTACAACAAGCTTGTTTTGGTGATATACGGATTTTCCTCCTTTCAGATATATAACAAAATACTTATTCAACAAAGTCTTTCTGAATGTCCAGCAAGCTCTGTCTGTCTATCTATCTCTCTCTCCATCCCACCTGTCTAGCCCTACCTACCTTCATTAAGCATAACCCCACCTCCTCTTGCCTTGCTCCATAAGTGGACAAGGACACCATTCAGAACATTACCGCATTTCTCTCCCTGCTCACTGAAGATATTTATTTGTCTGGCCCAGGCTTCCATGCACAGTGGCACAAGTCTTCCTGTCCCTAATGTGTTAGCCCATGTGAAGGTGAGTTTGGGAAGACCTGGGACAGGGGAGCTTGAGCCCCACTGGCTCACAGAGCCTGAGGCATATATAGAGCTTCTACTATGATCAAAGCTGTGGGCTGGCTCCACCTTGTTCTCTCAGGTTTCTGGAGGATGACCAAAATTCTGAGGCACATTTGCTAAAAAGCCTGCTTTGCAATTTTATGCAACCTTAGATGCCTGATACTTTATGAGAAGCAGAGTTTATTTGCACTCAGCAGAAGACTCGAGTGACTTGCAAGAAGCTGATCAGCAGAAAAGCACAAAGGAGCAAGACCAGGAAGGTATGGGTGTGCGTATGGATAAGGAGGATCACAGAATCATTTAGATTGGAAAAGACCTTTAAGATCATCCAGTCCAACCATAACCCTGCTTTACTAAGCCTGCTGCTAAACCATGTCCCTAAGCATCACATCTACACAGCTTTTAAACACATCCAGGGTTGGTGATTCAACCACTTCCCTGTTCCAGTGCCTGACAACCCCTTCAGTGAAAAAGTTTTTCCTAATGTCCAACCTAAACCTCCCCTGATTCAACTTGAGGCCATTCCCTCTTGTCCTATTGCTTGTTACTCGTGTGAAGAGACCAGCACCCGCCTCTTGACAACCTTCTTTGAGGTAGTTGTAGAAAGCAGTAAGGTCTCTCCTCAGCCTACTTTTTGTCAGACTAAATATCTCTAATTCCCTCAGCTGCTCCTCATAAGACTTGTTTTCCAGGCCCTTCACTACCTTCATTGTCTTTCTTCAAACCCATTCCAGCACCTCAATGTCTTTCTTGTATTGAGGTGCCCAAAACTGAACAGAGTACTCAAGGTGTGGCCTCACCAGTGCCAAGTAGACAGGGAGAAACCAAGTAGGTTCAGACAATGATTTCTGTGCAGCACAGGCAATATTTTGTAAATCATAAAGAGACAATAATCTGGGCTTAGTGTTGCTTTATAGCATATTTGCTGTTGAATGTAAGATGCTGTGTAGATGGCCAGTGAAAACTGTGGAATGTTTAAGTCATCTGAAGAAATATCTTGGAAGATGTTAGAAGAGCTCTTTTATACTTTATTGTGTGCTGACTCTCCTGCATCAGCAGAGTTGTGAATTCTTTACTTACTTTCATCCTTGTAGGCAGTTGTTCACATGCTTATTTCATCTGACTGGAGGTTAGCAAATCACGGAATCACAGAATGT
>VYZX01018572.1:3090-42520 GCA_013401335.1 Brachypteracias leptosomus
AAAGAGGAAGCCTAAGAAACAAATTCATCTGTAGAACCCAAATTTTAAAAATCTTCAGTCACATCAGTAATTTGATTTATATGGAAATGTGGTGCTTATACTGCCACCATGCTATATACAAATACGCATTTCACTATTGTGAATACATGGCCACTGAGATTTCTTAATGTGACATTTTTTATGTTATATTTGTTTTAATAAATGATGCTTTTTTATCAAAGTTGACTAGGTCTAATCTGCTGTTAAATATGAAACAGGTAATAATACATAGCTGAACTATTTTAGATTTATCTGATGCAGTTAGCATGTAATAAAGCACATGGCAATTAAAAAATAGCAAAGCTGAGCTGTATGTTTGTATTAGGATCCTGTCCACTAAACTTTAGTGACACTGTCTATGCTGACTCTTGTAGAAGGAAAATATTCAGGCTTTTTATTAAATCCTATTACACTTATGTTTCAATTCACTTGTTTTTGAATACTCCAAGTCCTTAAAATCAAGGGACTTCATTTGAAGAAGAAAACTGCAGAACCTTAGTCTATGACTTAGCACTACTGTAATAAGAGCATAAACAATCCCAAAGGCTGTTTTGTTCATTAGAGAGGGACTGAGAGATGTTCATAGTTTAGACAAAATAGGATCATATAATCAGTAGACTAATGGATCCAGTGTAGATGTGACACCCATATTATCAATGTCAAATACATATAGTCTTCAAATAAGTAAGTGGTTATAGTAGTACATTTTGCTGATGCAAGATTAAAACATTTCCAAGTTTATTCAAGTAGCAGCCAAAGCAATTAATATTTTCTAAAATACTGGGTACTCCTCATTTTTTATATCCTAGCATTCATAATTTCACTGNGCCTCTAGAAAGACTTAAGGTTTACTGTAGTGTCTTCATCTATATTTCTAAACCTTAGATTAGAATTTTTGAAGTATTAATTTTTGGGTACTGCATTACGTGACTGCATTGCTTGCACAGGCATTTGTAAAAGGACAGCAGTCTTTTTCAACAACTGATGCCAATGTCTTTACGTGGCCATTTGTCAAAACTCATTTGTCAATGGCAGCTCCAGAGATTAGTTAGGTCTTCCTCATACCACTAATTCAGACAGTCAATATGATTTGCGGAGTGCAAGTTTGCATCCAAGAAATAATGGAGGTTAACTGCTGGGATCGCATATAATCTCCTCTAAAAATTAATATTTTAGCTTGCCTTTGTTTTTAGGCTTAAAAAAGCCAAGATACAAAATTTCAATGTCTTTTTTCATAATAGGTCAAATTTTCAGAAAATTCTGATTTCTTCTGAAAATCAGGTCCCTTTATTGTACTGCACCTTTATTAGGTACAGATTGAATAAGGTGGACAGTTAGAAGAACTAACAGAGCTCTAATCCATCCTCTGCTGTCACAGTGTACTGCGATTGGTGCGCTTCTTTCAGAAGCCATAAGTTATTTTACCTCTTCCTTTTTCCATTCATGTTAGGGCTGCTTCTTCCCACATAGGGAACCAGTATCTATTGTTCTATTCCTCCTACCAGAACCTATTGTCCTACATATTACATTTCTGTGTATTTCCTACTACAGTACATTGTGGCATTTCCAAGTTTTTCTAAAATAAGAATAAAGTTGTAAGTACTATCTTTCAGTTTTTACATTATGAGCTCAATAAGCCAAACAAAATACAAAAAGGCTTCAAATTAAATTCATGGTAAATTCAATTTCAGGTCCTTATTTCTAAAATACTTTTAAATGTATCAATTTAAAACACACAGTTTATGACCACCAATACACAAATACTGAATAATTTCCTCAAACAAAACCACAAAGAACATCTTGATGTGAACATATGAATCTTCAGGCTGCAATAAGGCTCATCAGTTATCTGTTATGACAACACAATAAGGGAAGTACTTTCATTACTATTTTCACAGTGCAAGACACAGTATCCTTGAAACACTATCCTTTCTTCTAGGCAGCTCTTTATAGGAAAACAGACTCACAAGTGCAATATCTATGCTACCTGAACCTTGAGAAAAGTATTTAATGCATTTCTCCCAGTCCATAATAGCAGTATTACCTTCTAGAAAGCCTGCTGGACTGAGTTGTAGGGCTGAAGATGTGCTGTTTGTTATTTGGTTCTAGTCATTGTTATAGTCTTATATACATAATTGCTTTTATCTGAGTATCGTTATTTTCAAAGATCTTTTCTGGAGTTAAACTCATTTCTGAAATCCAAAGCATTTTCTGAACCTAATTAATCTTTGAATCAGTCAAGTTTCTTATTCACATCTATTTCAGACCTTGCAAAACTGTCCACTGAGGGCTACGATATTTGTTTACTTTTTAAAGGTATTTCTTACACAAGGTTTTAAACAAATGGCGTTCTTCATATTTTGTTGGAAAAAATGAAATCAAAAGATACAATAAACAGTTTTATGTCAACAATTTTTTAACTTACTGCAAAAAGAAAATAACAGAGATACTGAATCGGAATAATTATGTCAGGATCTTGCCTCTACAATATGAGCATCATGTTTTGTGACCAGATCTTACNAAACAGTAACATAACTGCCTAAGCAGCTGTAACATTTAGATCCTTATGTCATTTTCATTTCTCTGAGAACAATGCTGTGTAAACGTGGGTAAGATGACATTAATAAAGTCGTCTGTAAAGTACATTGTGTTTAAGGAATGAACAAGAAAATAGCTAATGATAGTGGAAAAAGAAGAAATGAGTGAAGAATCATAAAGTAATCAGAATAAAGCTAGTAGTGTTACAGCCTGTTGACTATTTCATTTATAGACTTATGTATTATGAAATATCTTTATCTGAATGTCTGTGAAGTGTAACAGATAGGTTAACATTTGAATAAGAAACATCCTTATGGTAGAGAGTAAGCGGAGGTAATAGATTTTACCTTGTTTCTTCTTACTGACTGGTCTGGAGTGGGTCCTTTTAACCATCTTTTACTTACTGCAAAGATATTGCTGAAAAATTGTGACACTGATTGTGTGGCATCGTTGTGGAGAACAGAAAAAATTATCATGCAGATGAGTCAAAAAATAAAAAGCATATGTAAAAATACTTTAACAACCACCAATACTTTAATAACATATTCTTCTGTGTGTTATCAGGAAATAACTGAATTAAAAAAATCCCATGAAGTAAACCGGCCACTGCTTGGTAAAAAGCATTTTCACCTTTTGATGGAGGAGGTTAATAAAAATTGCAAGAATAAATTGACATGCATAAACATATGATAACTAATTCTTTCTGCGTATGATAAACAATTACTTTGTAATATGAAAAATGATAAATGATACTGATTTTCTAAGCACAACTCACTGCAGTATTAAACAGTTAGAATTACTGAACACTCCTAGAAGTGGGTGCCAACTTTCATGGAAAAAGTTTCAAATTATTTTTATTCCTTTTTTCCTTAATATGGTGTTTTTACAAACCATGAAATTATTTATTGAAGGGTTTATTTAAATACATGATTAAATGCTCTTTTCTCTCTTCAGGGAAAGAAGCGTTACCAGCATTATCAATGAATTCTGGAACAGTCCTGTAACAACAAATTTACTGAATCTACATGATGAAGAATAATAATATACTACAGAAAACGTCAGACTTTTTACAGACTTTTACTAAGTGGACAAAACCATTACAATTACAGCAGCTTTCATATGCTCAGCTATCTCAACAAATAAGAGAGAAAAAGGAGTCTAACTGCTTCCTAAAATCCTTCCAACAACCCCACCTGAAAGATGCTGTACCAAAATACACAGTCAAAAGAATAAATTAAACCAGAAGATGATTTACTACAATACATAGTGGAAGAGTTCTTCCACAGTTCTCATTCCTGGTACTATCAGGTTCTGAGACCTATCATGCTTTATAAATTTGGCACTTTTGTCTACAAAGAAAACAAATACAAAACAGATTTTGTCCTTTCTGAAAGCTGGTAGGTAGAAATCACTGACACACTATCCGAGCTGAAAAACTCTTTCAATAACATAGTTTAAAGGTTGCTCAGTTAAGTGATCTATATTTTCAAAGCATGTGTTTTTACTGAGAAATTCATACTATGAAATATAGAGAAGGTTAACATCAAAATACTGCAGTTTACAAAGAAGCTGTTATGGAGCAGAAGACGAGAGCTCTTTCTTCACCAAGAAAAGTGTGCAGTAGTCTATGTACCAGATGTCACAAACCTTCCATCCCCATAATAAAAGTTTTACACTTCAAACTCTGACCTAAATTTTGAGGCAACTCTACTGAACTCCGCCATGGAGTAATTCTAGATTTCTAACTGTTCTGGAGAACAATACACAGCCACTGTCTATAATATACACATAGACCCCAGTTTATCAAAAAATACATCATTTGAGGCTGTTGGAAAAGGAGTTATATTCCTAAAAAAAAATAAAATCCAAGCAGTTTGAAAGTATGACAGTAACAGCTTCGCTTGGATTTGAATGCTGTTAGGAGAAAACCATAAGCACTTTTGAAAGAAAACAAAAAGATCCTTTGCACAGTTTATAAAATTTTCTTTAAAATTCAAACTGTCACTCAGTTAGCTTAATATAGAATTCAGCAATATGTCTTATAGGGAAGCATTAGCTAGAAAGAAATAAATGGTCCAGTATAATAGAGCTGGTTTTACTCCTACACTGATAAAATGCTTCTTACGATAACCAGTCATCTACATTACATCTACTAAGAAGAGCTGTAATGGACATCTTGCTGGGAATATTAAAGCAACTCTTCATTTACACAAATAGAGTAAGCAGAGGATATGTGTCTGATAATATTTACTCATATTTAAACATGAATTTGGTTTATCTATATTTGCTTTCCTTTTGGGCATATTTTCTCTGAATATATAGGTATTCAAGATTCACTGGATAAAACTTCCTGGCAAGGCTTATATCTGGAAGGAACCCCATCATAAGTCACTATACAATCAACTACACAAGGCAGAAATCAGCAAGAACTTTTATCTTCCCCTTACAGAGTTACAAGTTTATAAAATCTTAAACTTGGTCAGAAGACAGGAAAAAATGTTTCTGAAAATTAAGGGCACTGTAACACTGACCAGGCACGTTAATCATAAACTAAGAAGATTATATTTACTACTGAGCATGGTACATTATACTGTTATTAAGTATCACCCAAATTCTGAGCAAAAGACTAGAATTCTTAAAATTAGAAAATGTGAACAAGAAATTTGAGACTATTTTGAAATTATTTTGTCAGAATATATCTCCTTCCATAGCAATAACTCATGCTTAGAATAATAAACCAGGTTGGAAGAGAATTCTGAAGGTCATCTATTCCAACCCTATGCTCAAAGCAGCATCAACTTTGAAGTCAGATCCAACTTCTAGGTTACATATCCAGACAAAATTTTTAACATATGCAAGCATGGACATGCAAGAACTTCTCCAGCAGCCTTGCATCTAAATTCCCATAATACTGATGTGGCAGCTAGCAGCTATTTCTATGAAAAGTACCATGTAGTGATCTTAAGTCTGTTCACCTCCTCAGCTCAGTAAAAAAGAAAGAAAAGGACTGCTCTGATAATGGCCAGCTCTCTGTGGACTTAAAGTTACTTTTCTTACAAGTTATTATTTTAGAAATTTACCCTTATACATAAAATATAGTAATAAAATAGTTTCTGGAAATCCAGAACAGAAATGATGATCAAAAATGAGCTATGACTGCTGCAGCCTTTAATCTATATCATGTCAAGAATAGCTATCCTTTGCTATAAAGTCTGTGTAGGGCACTGGAAGTAAAATTAGACTTTGAAATGCACAGAATTTAATAGTTCAAATTCTGTTTAAAAGATGTTGATAACAGACTGAGTCATTTCTGTGTCATCAGTAGAGGTAAAATTGAGGGGAATGAAACAGAGTCATGAACATAAAATTTTAACAAGAGCTATAAAGAAAGAAGAACTACTCTTAGATATACTGCAATATTAGAATGTAAAATATCTTATTATAGCACAGGTAACTGAAATGAAACTGTAAATTTAACTATGGTCAAAACCTAGAATCAGGTGGAAATAACTCAAAGATTGAATGTGCGGTTACCATTAGAGTCCAAAGAAGTAACAGAGTCCAATGCACTTCAGATTATAATTTTTAAAATAATAAAGTTATTAAAAAGCAATTTAAAATTAATGTATTAGAGGAAAAAGAAGGTTTTTACTAACAAAAATTTTCAATAGAAAGCTGTGAAAAGAAATTTCCGCTAAACAAATTATTTGGAAATATACAAGCAAATTTAATCCAAAGCAGGTCTAACACATGAAGAAAATTATAAACATCCAACACATCTCTGTAAACTTGCTCTAGATTGGCCACAGCCTTTAAAGATGAAGAAAAATTATGATGATCATCAAATAGCAGCAGGGAACTCAGCATTGTTCTAACTTTTATTTTCAATATGTGCTTGTAAAGCATCAGTAAATTTTAGAGAAAAAGACAAAACATTATTCTTAGTTCTTTATACTATACAAAAGCTAAAATAATTCATTTAGTAAATAACCTATTCACATGTCAGCATGATCACATTCATTGCTCTAAGGACAGGATTTAAAAATTACAAAAACATATTCTCACAACTTCACAGGAATAAAGTTGAAAAATACTACCCTAGATATTTGGTGGCAATGACAGTAATCCTGTCTTAATTTTTCCCTACAAATGACAGGCTAAAAATCCCAAGCATTTTGCACGCACTTAAAGATAGCATTTGCAGGCTACTTAAAGTTGCATTTGAAAATTAACAGACTACAACTCATCCTGAATTGTGATGATTCAGAATCAAGGCAATATAATGTTGTATTGGTTAAGCCAATATATGAGGGGACAGAATTACAGAAATTTAGCTTCTTCAGATTCTATAAACCATTGCTAGGCAGTAGCTGAGTACAGTGCCTGTGTGGTACTGTACTAAAGACTGAGACTGGCTGTATTTTACATAAGCCAAGAAACGGAAAGAAGGTATTAAAGGGAATCTGGCTACCAAAATATTGCTACATTAGAAGGACTAGGATGTTAAATGGGTTGGACTGAGAGATTCCAAATGTCTGACTTTCTGAAGCAATGCTAAGAAAATGCATTTTCTAGAACAACTACCAGGCTTGTCCTAGTGAGTTTATTAGACAGTCATGCCTGAATGAGTGATCACAATCGAGATTTTGCAATGATGCATGGGCAGTAATTCCAAAATGAGTAACATTACCAAAGAAATAAGAGTAGCTAGCTTTTCTCCTGAAGAGTATCGGGAATAAGGAATGTAATTGGGCCTCAATAATGATGGCAGTTCAGTAATGAATCCAATTCATTAGATCAAGGAATGCAACTGTGCTTCAGTAATGTCCTTCTAATTTTAGACCATAGGATATCTACTAAGAGATTTTCATCTTCTCTCATCTGCACTGCTACTAAAACATTTCTGGCAAAGTAAAAAATTTAATTTAGCTTTCATGACTCTGAGATTAACATGGTTATAATGATCTTACTCTTGTACTAACAAAAATAGAGTGGCACATGATACTGAGAATAATGAAGACTATGGGTAGAATAGTCTGACATTATTTCACAAAAGGGGAACAAGAGACAATGATGTAAGTACTAGCTTTTCATTTTTGAAACTAGATTCAAACTCTTTATAAGGTGAAAATGATCTCACACTGATTTCCAACTGTTCTTATCACAAAACCACTACTCAGCTGGCATGATTTCTTGTTGACAAACCCAGGACTGACTAAAAGGGATAGCAAAACTAGCATTGAGAAGTATTGGCAGGATTGAGGGAACCTGCCTGCAACTGGCTTGAGACAGTGCTTTTCTTCATTTTAGTATCATAAATCTAGTGTGATTATCTAACCTAAAGGAAATCCCATATAACTTTGTATTAGCACAACCCCAATGAATAAAACTGAAAATATGCCAGTCTGCTATCAATAACTGCCAGACTTGGATAATAATAATTGTTAATAGCTTCTCAGATTGTTTTAGAAAGGAGACAGCATGTCACCAAACTTCTAGGTAAGGCTAGTTTACAAGCTAAGCTAAATGGAAGGCTTGTTCTGTGGAAGCAATACACAATACTGTCATTACAAAAGCTTCATGTTTGTCTGAACAATCACTTTCCCCCTTGATCTTTCATTCTGGGATTTATAAGACCCTGCAATTTTCAGATAGCAATGGCACAAGATCAAGGTTACTACTATTTTTTTTTTTTTTTTTTAAGATAGCACTTTTTAACAAAAGGAGAGAAGCACAGAAACAGCCAGGCAGCAGTTGCACATGTGGCATTCATGTTTTGTAATAATTTCAGTCTGAATCCTGCCAATATCACTTCATCTCAAGCCACTTGCTGGGACGCTAAGCACATCCATCCTCTCCTGTAGGCTTTATTTCTACCCAACAAAGAGGCTATGCTTGGCTCCAGAGACTAACAGTCTCTGTAGTTTCATGGGCACAAAAATAATGCAAAATCTACTATGAATAGTGAATAGGAGAAAAAAAACCCTTTAGCAGTCAGTAGCAGGCACAGAATCATGGAAGGCCTCTCCATTAATAGAGAGCTGCCTTGTAAAAATAATCCTTGGCAGAAACAGGACTTGCAGCACATTTGAGAAAGGCAACTTTCTAGAAAGATTTCATGGTTTTCCATAGTTTATTCCAATATTTTTTGAATAATCCCCAATCTTTTTTAAGCACTGACCATACTCTCAGGTATTGCATCTTACAAAATTCTATATGCTGTATATCAGCAGCTTTGGTAGCACAATAGTTATTGTCATGAAACATTTATGAAGAGCAAGAAATTATTGCTGAATAGGAAAGGACACTGTTTCAGTTAAAAAGAGCTACTTTAAAAAGTCACTATATATAAAGAAATACAGATTTATAAAAATTATTCTATAACCAAAGTGTAGTTACTGTGAATAAAAGTATGAAAAATAAAGTATTTTTTGAAGACATCTTAAATATACTTTTCACTTTATGTATTGTATAACATAGAGCTCACATCTAATACTGCTGTGACTGGTATTGCTGTGACTATTGCTGGGATTGCAAAACATTTTGTGACATAGAAGCTGTGGGGTGTCACATACATGAACAATGCAAATGTTCAATCTTACACTGAGTGCATCAGATTTCTTTTTTCCTACTGAGGCCATGTGTAATTTCTGTGTTGTTTTTAGCCTTACTGTACATAGAGACCAGCAAATGACACAATACTCTTCTGAATGCTCGCACAGTGCAGATAAGAGGTAAAGCCTCTGTCAGAGCAGACGGTAAGAGGCCATAATGGCCCTAAGTAGACTCACCTGGCCCCTTCACCCACATCCTCTGCCCAGGGGTGCCATTTAAACCGAGGCCTGTGCCTTCACTCTTTGCCCGAGCTGTGTTGTAGGACTGCTGGAGACCTGGGCCTACCCAGGCAATGTTGGGCTGTATCTGACCCAAAAGACCCTTGCCAGCCCTGATCCTGAGCTGCAGATTGGCTTCCCAGCTTGACCTTGGACCTGCCTGTCAGCAAATGTTTAACTGACAACCTGGACTCCGGCTGCCCTCTTTGGTTCTGCCCTGCTTACCCGGCTCTGGTGCTGTGGGGTTGGGCCCCGGCCGGTGAGGCTCCAGCCCTGCCTGCTGTGAGACTGTGCTTAGCCCTGTGCCCCATGGGGAGCAGCCGCCCCCGCCTCCCTTGTGGTGCTACCTTAGATACACCTCTGACAATACAGGAAATGGACAACAAAGAAGCCTTGTTTGTCAAACAGGGTGCTTAAAAAGCACAGTTACAGCATTTTTGGGTTCTTTGATCTTTAGGAGCCACCTGCTCCTCTAAGTGTAACGAGCTGGAGCAGTTGGTTGATCTTTCTAGAGACAAAAACTTCACATTTGTCTGATGTGAATATTGAAAAATGTTCTATGTTTAATATAAATTCTCAAGAAAGATTTCTCTCTCTCAAAGAGTAGCTTGGAGGAGGCAATGTTCTTCAACTTTAACAGAAGCTTGTCTTCAGTTTAATTACACGTAAACATTCAATGTATTCCTAGGAAGAACATCTGGAAGCAAAACATCTTAAAAGACAAAGTCATGTTGTGGCCTGTGACAGGCTATGTCTGCAGAACATACAGCATGTATTAGCTTAGGATCAGGCTGTACTTTGAGACATTAAAAAAACCCAACAAAACCACTTCAAGACTTAACATTGCATCTTTGCCTGTACTCAACATTTTGTAAATTGAGAGTAGCAAGCTGGACATCCTATGAACTACTGCAGCAACAGATATCCTAAGTATGGTGCTCTCAGTACAATCTGGATGCAGAGGACTAAGATAACTTCCAGCACTGTAAAAAAGAAAAGGTTACGCACTTTTAAAAATTTATTCTCAGTTCCACAGATAATGTATTGTCAGCGTATACTTCATCAATATGTGTATCCTTCAACAGAAGAAATCCTTGCAAAGGCAATTTGACAATATGACTCTGGCTGAAGTATTACTTGGTCAAACCCCTGATACTACTTTTGTGCTAGTGATAAAATATATTGTCACAGAGGCACCCACAAAACAAACAGCAACAGCTGTCAAAATGGGGATTTATTGACAACATTCCTAATGACAAAACACAGGTTCAAATGTCCTTTGAGACTACACCTACTGCACAACTAAATACTAACTTTGAGGAAAAACAAACCACAATGGCCATGCACCCATTACCAAAGGGAAATCTCCCACATAAGTGCCCAAACTCATCACTCACCAAAAGGTGGTGAGGGTCACTCAATCCATAGAAACATCCTTGGGCAACCTGTCCAAGGGGAGGATCCAACTGCCAAGCTCATAGCTCTACAAAAAACCATCTCAACTGGCTCTTATGCAGGGCTCTATTTATACCCGAGTCGAGGGTGCACTGTGGTCATTCTAATTGGCTGGAAGGAATAAGCAAAACAGGCTGAGGGTCTAGACCCTGAGGCACCAGTAAATCACCCTAAGGTGCAGCTTGTTACAAATTGTTCTGGCACACCCGGTTTTGTTTGTAGGGGAGGCTGTATCTGTCACATGCACTATGTTCAATACAATAATGGACCATAATCTATTGTTTTCTAAGATGCTTTGAACTGCAGATAGAAATTTAACATCTTATTACACCACTTGCTATGGTATACGTAAAAAACCAAAAAAGTGCTGCCTCTACTGGAAGGTGGACTATTCATTATAGAGTTGTACACTTCCTAAAGCACTCTTAAAAACCAACCCTTTTTCTTTTAAAGGAACTTTAATGACATTGTTAATAGATTATAGATAAACTTCTGACAATTAAAGTGCGCATGTCTTACATGCAAGTACAATGCACGTGCGTCTCAGTTACATTACATGTACTCCTGGATTTTAAGTTTCCTCCCATGCCTGTAATTATCCAAGTTATTGAGCAGTTAAAAAGTGAACTGAGCTGTTTTAACTATAAGGGGGCATTATACTTCCAGTCCAAGGTAAAACCTGTGAAGAGTGCTTGTTATAAAACAGGAGGATCTTTGAATGAAGAGGTTAATGAAGAATGTATGTAAAATCCAAAATCACTCAGCCAAACTGTACTCTGAAGTACAGTTTGGTTTGGGTATTTATTCTATGGTGTTTAGTCAGTGCCTTTGATACACAAAAAAGGAAATCAAAATGACATGCGTACATACAGTATTAGAGAGCAACTCATGAAGATCTGGCTTTTTACAGTATGCAGGAAGTGAACTTTCTTCTTTTGCAGGTATAATCATTAAGAGGCATTCTCACTTACTATTTTTTGTTAGAAATTAGAAGGCGTAGTTAACAGATGAGTATTACATTAAAAAACCCCAATACATTAGCCCTCCTTTTAAATTGACATAAGCCTCTGTGTGGCTTAAGCTGCATACTGATGCATAAATTATAAAGAAGAAATTATATGTAGCCAATCCTATCTGCAAGTACTGAATTTGATTTCTCAATTTAGAATTTCCGAGTCACTGAAGTAGACATATTTGGTAGGAATGTGATCTAATTGTTTTACTGCTAAACCTGAAATAGTTGCTATTAGGAGTAAATTAGCAAGAGACCTTTGGATAATTCTACCACTCAAATCAAAGTCTCAATCAATTAGCCATCTTAATAAATAACAGTTCCTGAAAAAGAGACAGGAAAAAGAGACTAAACAAATAGGCAAAAAAACCTGTAAGATGAAAATTTCAACAATTTCCCAAAGGTCAGGAAGGAAGCCAGGATCTAAATAGAGTAAAGATTTGATTTTTCTCCTCTTTTGTCTTTATTCAGGCATATTAAGACCAAAATAAAGTCATGTAAACTAGCGATTTTTTCACTGTGGTCACAAGCTATATCTGTGTAAAGAATTCAGTTTAGCTGCGTGTAATAAGAGTCTGAAGGGTAGCTTAGAGTAAACAGTTTGGTTAGAAGCAATCACCAGGTAACCAGAGACTTTTGGCTTTTTATGGCCCTTTAGCTGTCTTGACAGTGTCATGGAAGTGAGAATGGGTGCCCTATACAGAGATGGTTGACTTCGTGGTGTTAGTGCTTCCCTATGCAGAGAATGCGCATTACTGTATCATCTACATATAGTTGATCTGTCCTCTGCTTGTGTTTTCACAAAGTTGTTCCAAATATGTATTCATGTATTTTGATGTATGTCTTGAATTCAGCCCAACTGACAGGTTGGTAATGGAGCAAACTGACTATACATTCCATTGCTCTAGAGCATGTCTGTATTCTAAGCATGTCTTTTGGGAGATATGATGCTGTACGTACATTTGCTTGTACTACTTTTGTAGGAAAAGCTATGTAACATGAATAACTTGAAACAACACACCAACCTGTAAAAATAAAAAGAAATTAAATGTAAGGAAAAATATGCCTTGTCATTATGCAATAGTGGTGGAGTTGATGGTACAACATGGTATAGGTTCTTATGATTTGGAATTGATTCCTTTGGAAGCTCCCTTGTATGCAGAGAAGAAACAACCTTTAGACCTATATTCCTTTACTTCATTGCTGCTGAATAATGCATTTGTAAAAATCTGCTTTTAAAGTACTGACTTAGCTGACAAAAATGCCCAGGAGTGGCTACCTTTCAGCAAAAGAGAGCTTTGTAAGCACAGACTAAAGGGGGAAATCATGTCATAAACCACTGCACATATGGCTACTGGCACTGGCAATACATAAGGAATTAACTTCTGTGATAACCTAATTCTGCTTCTGTTAAATACAACAGCAAACTCCTACTGTCTAACATTGAAACAGAACCAAACTTCTAATATGCTGAGGAATTGATAACACTGCTCTACAAATTATAATGCTACACCCATTTCTTTTTAGCTGATCATAATTCACACTTTAACACTGTGATTAAATAAATCCAAATATTTTCAACAAAAAAGTCTCTGAGTTAGAGTGGTCTTTACATTTGAATATATAATTGTTTACCACCATTTGTCACACATAAGTGCCCAGTCTTTGGTCACAACAGTTTTTCTGCACATGTAGGATATTATTCATATGGTATGTTTCATTCACACTACAATATAAACAAGATAGATCAAAATATTTTAAATTAATTTAAAGTTTCAGTTTTATATACCTTTATTACAGATGGTTTAAATCTATAAAGAGATACTTATTAAAAGTCTTGAATAAATTATCTGTAAAGAAATTAAATTTATGATGTTTAGTATTACACATTATACAGTTTTTTTATTTTTTGCTCACTTAATCATGCTGTGAAAAATTCATGAATATTTAGCTATTAAATGAAATGCAAAATTTTCATTACCATTTTATTGAAAACTTGACATCTTAAAATACCATACATACCATTAGTATTCTAGTGCATTGTCACCTTATTGAAAAATGCGGCTAAAAAACAATACCACCATTCAGAGAAAAAAAAATTGTCCGCCCAAGGCTATTAACTATAGTTCTACACATACATTAGTGACAAATAAGTGAAGCAGCCAATGCTCACAAAAGATGTCACTGAAATGCTAGGAAACAACTGTAACCATAGAAACCATCTCACACTGCAATCTGAACATCTTTTGTCAGTGTTAGACTAGAAATGAGATGCTTAAAATCATTAGGCTATCAAAAAATCCGAAGTCTCTTCATTGAAATTTACATATTTAAATATTTTGAAACCTGCAAAAACTTCAACATGATACTTTCATAAAATATTGTTTCATGTCCTAGCCCTCAACTATCACTTTAGATGTAATAACAAGGATTATACGGACGGTTACTCCCTCCCTTAAAGTCTCCTCCACCAGACCCTATCTTTAGTATAGATGCACTAGGAGAAGAACATAGGCATTAAAAAAGAACCCACCACAAAAAAATGGGGTGAAAAGTGAGGACAATTTACCCAACTGTCCTTAATCAAAAATATTCACAGATATGGCATTCATTATTTCTGCTTATTGATTTGGTTTTAAAAAAAATATCTTCACAAACACCATCCACCCTACAGACTGGTTTAGTGATATCGTATAACCTTCATGACATTAGGTACAAAATTGTCAGGTGAAATACCTGAATGAGAAATTTTCTCAACTGACTTTAAAAAGTTTGAGAACTTTTGAAGATTAAGTATCTTTCCATTAGGCTAATGATATTATTTACAGTACCTAATAAAAATGGCCTGTACAACTTCTGGATTACAGAATAACAGGACATCCCAGCTGTTCTGTACAGTGACTGATTATGCTCTATAGGGCTGGAGGAATATGTAGGAAGGCAGCCTTAGTTCTTTTTGCAGTAGGAGACTGTTACAGGAAATCTGTGTTAGTCTGAAAATCTACTGTAGAAAGGAAAATCAACATCATAAATGGTGATTAATCCTTTAATATAATAGATTTCAATGGTACTAAGGACAGCTAATAACAGATGTGGTGTTGTTTGCAGGAAATGTTTGCTGTTATTTCATACAAAAAACATTTCCAAATGTTTATGTGTTCTAATTTACCATTAATGAACAAGGAAATTTTGGAGATACAGATCAAAGACATTTTTAATGGAAAAGCCAAGGACTGAAATAACCTGAACCATTTCCTTCTATTATCTTTTCCACAGGTCCTGAACTTTCAGGCACATATGGGTAGTACTACTTATCCAAGACTCTGTTATGCAATATATTGCTCTATTTCATTTTTCAGGGCTTTAAGCAAAATTCAGTGGTCTTATAAACAACAGATTTCCAAGAATCAAAGGCAGTGAGCTCATCCTTTAAAGCATTGTTTACCAATGCATTGTGATTTAACACTTGTAAGAGAATGTGGAGAATTTCAAATTCCACCTCTTTCCACCATCACCATCCTTTGGTGATAGAAAAGGTCAGATTTCAAGCCCATCAATCCAATGCTTTCACAAATAATACAAGATACATTAGAATTGGTAAGAATGCCTTTCTTGTGATTAGCAAACAAGCTATTATAATTTGCAAACATGGAATCTGTTATTTTTATCAACAAACTAGAATGCCAGTGAAAAAAGGCAAAAGAGGAAGAAATGAAGAAATATGTGATACAATTAATTGCAAAGTTTTTTTATTATCTTTACCAATGAGCTTCACAGCATTAAACAGAAGAGAACTGCATTATTTTAAATACCATCAAATTCATTCAGTAATAAGTAATTGACTGATTTAAAATAGACTTCAGGGAGGTTTTGTCTACATAGAGATCGTGCTGCAAAAGTTAAAAGAAGTCACAAGAATAGAAAATGCAAGACTGTATAACTATAGTTTCTACAAGGAGTGTAATAAACACAAATACAAAGGTTAAAAATACATATTTTTTTAAATGTTGTCTGAAAATGAACGGCTCACAATATTTGAAAGATGATGAAGCAATCCTTTTCAAGTAAGGGGATGAAATATTCTATGGAAATACTCAATCTTTTTTGCCTGTGTAGTGGGTCTGTCTGAGCTGATTTTCCCCATACAGCCCTCATGCTGCACTACTGGGAGCCAGAGAGTGTTGATAACACACCCGTGTTGTGACTAGCAGGGCTCACACAGCACCAAAGGTTCGGGGAGGCAAGATCTGGGAGGGGATACAACCCGGACAGCTGACCCAAGCTGACCAATAGGATATTCCATACCATATGACGTCAGCTCAACTATAAAGGAAGGAGGACGGGGGGCATTCGGGGGAAGACATTTGACCTCCGAGCAACCGCTCCGCGTTCTGGAGCCCTGCTTCCCGGGACAGGCCTGACACCACCTGCGCATGGGAAGTAGAGAGTAACAGCTTTGTTTGCTTTTGCTTCGCACGCGGCCTTGCTTTCTCTGCTGTTTATTAAAACTGCTTTTTATCATAACCCATGGGGTTTTCTTTCCTTTCCCATCTTACTCTCTCCCTGCTTGCCTTGCTGACAGAGGTTTTGGGGGGGTGGGGGAGTGCTAGAGGGACTAGGGGTGGGCACCGGACACCCAGCCAAGGTAAACCCACCACAGGCTAAAGCAATAATGATTTTTAATTTCTGAATCCAGCTTTGTCTTACATCATATCCACATGTACATTTAAAGTGTATGTTAATACTATTTTGTTGCCTGTGGTTCATTACCTTCGTATTGCACAAAGCTGCTGTAAACCTAACCTCTTACAGAAGGCAAGGAAATGGAAAAAAATTGTGAACTCGGATCACAGCTTTTCTTATCATTTACTATTCTAATAGTCTTTACTGTATTTGGTGTTCTAATGGTGAAATAGCAAATATCTCAGTTTCACCAAATTGCTAATACAAAATTGCTCCTGTGGACATCTGACAATTCATTGAATGTATTTTTCTACTGAATATGTTTTATGGAAAGATTGTAAATGTTGGAACCGTTTTCCTTATCCTCATTAGTTGGTCTTGTTTTAGTACTATCAATACATAAATGTATAGTACACACTATAATAAAATAACATATATCATTATAGAAATATAATATAAATATATATTATTAACAGACATCAACTTATGCAATATTGACAAAAACACGACAAATTCCCACCTTGAAAACCCTTAGCATTACAGGCATACCAACATACCCTAAACTGGAAATTAGTTCTACATCAACTGTTGATGGCAGAATTCACATTAATTCTGCTATTTTGACCTGATTCAACAGTTTTCCTTTCCTGAAAACAGTTGGTATGAAGTTATGGAAGAGCAACTCTGTTCCAACAGCAGAAGAATATCTTAGTCTCATTCACACACTTATGCTCTTGCTTAAAGTTATATCTGATAGGTATCCCAGGGTAAAGAAAAATACATTTAAACAACCTCTACATTCATCAGCACTTTCCTACAGCTAACTGGAAGGTATTTATTAATCATACCAGTTTTACTAAGCAGCACAATTTTCAAACTTAAACTGTGAGATGTAAAATAAATTGAGCTTCTTGCTCAATTTTTTACCTGCCTTGAATCATGGTTTGTAATCTTTATTAATATTTTTCATCAAACTGAATTCCACATTCAGTAAATTCACTCCAGGAGAGATATTAGCTGTTTGGATTTTGTTTGGTTTTTGGTGGTTTAGCTCTTTTCTTTTTTTTTTAATTTTTTATTTCTGTTCATCAGTACCCAAGTATTTTCCCATGAGTATTCAGAATAAAGTTGTATACAATCCTCAGTGTCTTTATGCTCCTGCAACTTCCTTTGTCAACTGCAAAGTGTACCAGTATGGCATCCTCTTAAAATTCTGGATCATTACACATTCTTTGCCTAGTACTGTAGTAGCATACATCTTTGCTGATTGTTGAGTGCACTTGTTTTCTATTGGTTTTCAGGTACAATCTAATCATTTATTTGCTAAGTTACGCAATAGTTGGTGTTGGCTTGGCTGTGTTAGGCCACTGCTTTTCTCTCTATTCTTTCTCCTGGCAGACATCAAGATCAGCTGAGAAAATTACTGTAAAAGCGAAGTGTCTCAACAAAGATAACTTGGATCTTTCCTAAGCACAAAAGGTTAATCCAAAAAAGAATTAAATAAATTCACAAAGGTCAATAAACAAATACTAATGTCAACAGGCTGGGATGTACCCTCTAGCACCCCCTGAAGCAACTGTGGATGCTGAGGAGCCGGAAGGGAATGGACTGCAGGAAATGGCCGGGCTTACTTGCTTTCAGTAAATATCATCCTCCATTGCTGTCATTGGAGAGTCACTGATCCAGATGGCCAAATTTATGCGTTCAGTCCCAGCAGGATGTGTCTTGGGTGTGTATCTTAATGAATTGGAGGCCTTCTATCTTGGCTTATAAGGCCCACTTCAAAATCCATTTATTTGTTTATTTATTCAAGTGTGGCTAAGAAAGATTGAACATCAGCAGGAATGTCATAGGTTTATGGGATTCAGTTATGCATTTGTAATGCACTATTTACTTTGTTTATACACTTGAATATTCAGTAATGTAAATAATAGTTCAGTTCTTTCAGCAAACTGGTCAATGGCATCATCTTATGGTGGTAAATTCTGTATACCCATAACTGTCAAACAAGATGTACATTTCTGTTCATATAAATATTTCAGTTTTCAGAAATATCCAGCAAAATGTAACAATAGATTTTCAGTAAAATTGTTGTTAGTGTACCTAAAATTTTAATATAAAGGAGTATTATTCAGAGGTCAGCTTCTTAAATTTATTATTTCTTTTGTAGATTTGATCTGAAAAAAAAAAATGTACTTGTGTCAATGCTTTTATATTTGCAATCAATTGATATTTCACATATTTCTTTCCATATGAATGATATATTAAAATACTTTACATAAAGATTAATGCCATCTCGAGAGTTATATTATGTATATAGCAGTATTTCAGATCTTTTGTGTATACTCATAACTGTTTGATGTTTTGGACTTCAAATTTCATATGCTCTTGTATCATTAAATGACAACATTGTCATATCTCTGACAACTACACTGACTCGAAATAATGTTTTTCAAACTTTGTTTGGGGACATGTCTTCACATTCACAATCATGAGCCACACTTGAATACTCAGTTGTTAGGAAACCGGAAGAGTGCACATACCACTTTTTTCCTCTGGTAGAAAACTTGTAGGAATGCTTTCTGATGTACAGTAAAGGTTGCTGCAATTTCTTCCCATGTCAATCTTTTTAATTGCTGTTACTGTTCTGCTCTATTCTACCACAGTCACACTTCAATTTTTTTTTTTCTTGATTAGGATAAAATGTCATTATGTAGACTTGAAACATTTTAGACATGTATTGTTGTCTCCAAAGCAGGGAGAGAGGACTTCTCAATCCAGTTAAGATTATTATAAAAATGCCAGAATTACCTTCACCAGATTTACACCTGACTTTATCAAACAGTGTGTTGAATCTATATTTTTTGTATTTTATTAAGTAGACTCCTGATATTAAAGCCACTAACTGTATTTCCACTGCTTTACTTTGGTCTTCATAAGTACTTAAGCCAGAAAAAAAAAGTTTTGTGAACTATAACCAACCTCTAAAAGGATACATATGGCTAAGGTACAGAATGGTCATATAATAATTTATTTACAACATACATTCATTTAGAATTTTATAATCAAATTTATTGTAAAAAATGTTTTGTTCAGCAAGTTAAGACAAAAAAAATTGCAAGCAATAAAAGTTTGTTCCCATAACCAGTAAGTAATGCTCCTTCTCATGCAGAACAACATTGTTACTGCCAAGTCAATCCTGAAGATGTGTAGGACTCTGATTTTGCATCCATAGATGTGAAGTACTATACCGAAATGAAGTGTTATCATTAGAAACAGTTCAACATAATGGCTCTTCCAAAGCAAAACTGGTCTTTAGAAAATGAAAACCAACAGAAGTAAAACCACATTTTCTCCCGAACTTTAATAACACATGTTGAACTAATACAGTTAAAGATTCATAACATAACATTCGTATAGCTAGACATTACTCTGTGTGGAAATAACATATTACAAGTAAACAAACTCCACACAGTGCATGGAATTATGAAATTACCATTCTTCCCCAAGCAAGTTCTTGAAACGTACACATCAGCCACAAATTGAAGAAAGGAGACTGATTGTAGATATGAACTAGGGAGCTTGGCTACACCAAATAACCAGATTTCAGACCTTCTCATATTTAATATTTTTTTATCGTCGACACCCAACTTTCCACAGCTGGGTTAAGTAAATGCTTAAAATCATACTCTTACCCTTCGTTTACAAAAATGATCTAGTAATTATGGTGGTGGAAAATGTAAGTTATACAGTTTTTTCAAGCTTTCATATGCCACCATTAGTGCAGTAACTCCACTATCATAGAATTAAAAACAAAACAAAACATGTTTAATGTTTTCCTGTGACCAAAGGTGTATCCTGACTATCTTAATAGTGGCAATTTCTAGTTTGAAAACCAAAGTGTTTTAAATATTCATTATTTATGCCTTCACAGTCTATCAAATAACTTTACACCCAGCATTTGTACTCATTTAGTATAAGTACTGGTGTTAATGTTAAATAGGTTAAAATATTTATATAATGCTTCATTATTAAAAATCCTTTGTCAAGCCAATTATATCAAGAGAATTCTCGTACTCAGGCTTGTAAAGAGACTAAACTTTCACAGTGGATCACCAGGCTGCCTGCCAGATCATCTGAGTCACTAACATCAGTAGAATCGAAGTTGTACCCATGAAGATGACATTCCACAGCTCATCAATGCAATGTATTCCTTACATAAGGAAAATATTCATCATTTTATTATTAATGACATAGGATTGCCTTCTGATATTGAAATTCCATTCAGTATACCATTGGGTAGACAAAGATATTTTATAGCTTTTATAAATATTAATCTTGTTATTTCAGTCTCAGCTGTTGTTTATTGTCAAGCTCATAATAATGGATTCAAAGCTTGACTACAAATATAAGCAAAAATACTGAAAAACAGGAGTATTATCTCAATTTTTTACTGAAAATTATTTTCACTGCATATTTTTATTCGCACACAATGAGATAAAAAGATTTGATCTGTAATAAGTTTGATTTTGCAGCAGCAGATTGCAATCTCCTCCAAATATCATAAAGAGCAACCTGTTCCACATTAGGTATCAATATGCTTTCGTTTCTATAGTAAATCAAGAGCAGCTCTATCTATGATGCCTTACGTAAGCAATGGCTAAATCTATATTAATTAACTAAACCTTTCAGGGCTTGAGTTCTGTCACTCTCATGTGGTCATCCACATTAACTGTTTGGGGTATTTTTTGCCTGGATCATCTGGCATTCTCCTTGCCAAGAGCAGGCATGGTGCACAGGATGGGCTGGGCTGGGGACTGTTCTCAGGAGACTTCTATAGGGGTAGCAGAATGGATCAGCCCTTATTATGCAGTGGGAGAAGGAGGGGTTTGCTAGCTCTGTGGGCATTAAACACATTTGCATCCTGCTATTAAAGATGATGGAGAATCATTACCAGCAGATATGGACAAACTGAACCACACCTTCAAATTACTAGTCTTCTTCCGTTAGAATTGATCTATGATTTTCCAGTACGGCATGCTACACATCTACAGATAAGGTACTACAATGTAGCAATCTTCAATTATTTTATGTGTAAACAGACTGACCAGCTCAGAGTCCCTTTCCTAACATTTCTAATTCCCTCCAGAGGTCTGATAATAGCTTTTCTATTGGGGTATGCCAACCTTTGAGACTGCTATCAGTCTTAGGAAAGTGGCAATTCCTTTCTCCCATGTCACAGGCCTAATACATTCCTAAAACATTGGATTTAATAGATTGTGAAAGCTCAGAAAAGGGACGGAAAGACAGTGGACAAAAAGAAAATGGCATTATTCTCTAAGACTGTAATAGCTCCTAGATTTACCATTTCCATTGTCCAAGAGTTTTCAGTGGACAAACTCATACTTAAATGACCCTTCTCACTGTCAAGGGTATAGTCCGTCATTTTTACTTCAACCTTACAGTCTTATAAATACATAAACCAGAGAGGTTTATAAAATAAAGATCAAAATCTTTTAAATTTGAGTCTGTCAATGAATTTAGTGATTTATGGACTATTGTTTAAACCACTTCATGCACTGACCTATTTCAAAGCTTCTCATTTAGTGCCATACAGTCACTTTCTTCTATGAGATATTCTCTCTTTTTTATTATACTAAGAATTGTTCCATAGAAGGTAGATCAGTGTTGAAACTGTCTCCTAAACAGGGAGAGTTGAAATTAGACTCTCAATTTCTCATACATTTTGTGAAGGCTGTAACCAGTAGCCTGCTAGAAAAAAAAATTTATTTTCTGTCTTTTTTGTTTTTTTTCCTTTGGTGTGGTGTGCTCTGAGTAGCTAAAAAAAGGCCCTGTATCCCCAAACAAAACAAAAATGTCTGATTGATTGATTAATCTATTTGTAAAGGTTTAGCTTTAATTGAGGACCTCAAGATTTAAGTGACCTTATGTATGTTCAGCAGAATTTAGGAAATTTAGGTTATTTAAGGATGATGAAGCAATGAGTGGGAATTCTAAAGCTTTCAGTGGTGCTTAAATGTTGGACCTGCTGTTTAAGTATATATGGGGAATCTCATCCTAAATGTTTTACTATAAGTATAATTCGAAGGACCTCATGGCTGGATGTCAGGGAGTTCTCAGAATGGCATTTTGAAAAACAGTAAGACATAGTGACAAAGAGGGCACTGCAAATGTAGTTTCAGGGTCTGAGAGACACCTTCAAATTGCACCACAAAGTGTTTTTAGAATATGCTTGAATCCATTATTTTGTTACCTCTAAATCATTCCTCCTGCCACCGTTTTAAAAAGCAGTTTCTCAAAGTGAAATATAATTCCATCTTTAGGGGACAGATTGTTCTAAGAAGCTGGATTAGAGCAGCATCAGCATGAATTTCAAAAACTTGCATGGAGCTATAAATATAATGTGCAATATTTTGCAATATCTAATGTGTTTTGGTCTAATGTTGAACATGCCCCATTGTTAAAACCAGCTGTGTTCTTTCACTTTTCATTTCTATAAAGCTATGATAAAGGCTGTCAAAGCAAACCCGGCAGCACCATCCTTTCTTGATAAAAGTTCTGTGTACACAGTACATAGTAATCTCAAGATGGAACTTTGTTTCAAACCAGAACAAAATCCTCAGCTAATTATAAGTGAACTATATTAAGCACAAAAGGCAATTTCAATTTATACTGAACAAAGTTGCATTTTACTCTTTCCTTCAAAAATGCTTTTGTTGTGGTTTCTGAAACTAATTGAAAATTCATTTTGCTTAATTTTCTAAGGTTATTTCTTTTATTGCTTTTAAGTAGTCTGTGTAATAGTGTAACATCTAAATCCCCCCTAAAGAAGATTAGTGGGGCTTTTTTTGGTGTTAATTTGTATTTAAAGCTTTAGAATAAGAAATGAATCATTCTTTTCATTCCTTACATCACATTAGTGCAGCAATCACTAAACTAAGGCTCTTATTATGAACACATTCAAAGCACTTGGAGGAAAACTGCCAACAGAAGTACTACATAAAAATAGGTCTGCTGTTTCAACAGAAGAGGATTAAAAATAAAATTGTAGTTTATAGGTGACCAGTTAAAAGGAAAAAAAAATTGCACACTTTTATTTGTTTTGACTTTTATGTAGATGATATAAAGAAAAATCTGAGGAACATTTTTTTCTTTTTATTTTTCTAGCTATTTTCTTAGCAATATTTCATGGAAAAAAATTGTCTCTTTTTTTCCTGAAAGCTTTATGACCAGTGGATAAGTCTCTCCTCCCTCTGTAGTTAGTTACAGATTTGACTGGATCCAGTAAAAGACATAAAGGTTAAAATGCCCTAAATGTGTTACCTTGGCTCTACCTACTTGAGAATATCTCGTGACTATTTTTTGTCTCGAACAAGTCAGTTTATGAGTCAGTCCAGATTTAGATCTGGCAGGAGTGATCATATCAAAAAGAAGACAGGTATTAAGGTATCATGCTTCTAGCTCTCTTCTTTCTCAGGCCAACACCAAACTCAGCAACATCCCCTCAGCATAATTTCATCTTTTATTCTTCATCTGTTTGCTCTTCTCTGTCTCAAATCAGCCAAAGAGGAACACACTACTGAGACAGAGCTCAGCAACCTGCCCCCAACAGGAACTCTCTTCCACAGGAACTCCCTTCAAACTGATCAGCTCCTTGTTGCTTCTCCAAAACTAGTCAGTTCCTGGTTGATATATCTCTAGCCTCTCCCACCACCCCAACCACGATCACCTGGGTGAAGGCAGGGTCTCACACAGGTGGGCCAGGTTCTGTCTCTGGGTCCTTGGGGAACAGAACATGTTGCTGGGTTGTGATTCATCCATAGGTCAATTCCAACTGAGGGCCCACAGCCCAGGCCCCAGCACTTTAGGTATGTAACTAAATGGGAGGTCACCCTATAGGAAGGATACTCAGATGACTCAACACAGCAGCTGGGGTAGGAGCAGGACCCCACTGGGGAGCCTGGGAATGGGTCTGATGGCATGCTGAAAGGACTAGTTAACTCCTTGTAGAAACTGCAGGGATGCTATCTGGCTTCTTCCTGGAATGCAGAAACTTACCCAGCATTGCATGATATGACATAAACCCAGGATGTGAGTAGAATTTTCTATTAGTCCCTTGAGACTAGGATTCAGTTCTTTATATTCTCTGGTTTGTTTACTGTGGGTAGCAGCAGCTGTAATCCAACGGCAACCTTTCTGCAGCTCAGGTACTGGTAGCAGTGGATGAACAACCCAAAGTTCTAGGCATTTCCTCTTGCCTCTTGGATCAAAGGAAAATTCGGGAAGAAACATTTCAAATCCAAGTTAGGAAAGAAGCAAAAAGGCTGGAGAAGCAAAGGAAGTTTATTTTAAATGCATCACATCATCATGCAGTTTCATCTTCCTACTCTGGGGTCTGTAATGCTTCTAAAAAAGTAGGCTTACTGTCAGTGAGGACTTGTGGAACAGAATTCAGAGAGGTTGGCAGAAGTGACTCAGAGCCAGCTCAAGACTTCTCAGCAATGTTAACTGATTTTAGTTTCCTAATGCTAATGCTAAAGATAAAACTATACATCTGAGGCTATGAGACAGGATAAGAGACATGGAGAGGAGTGATTTCTCTTTCTACTGTTAAAGAACTAGAAGAGATGTTTGGTTTCGACGATTATTTCAGCTTCAGGGACTGAGGAACAGCCATATTGACATTGTCTGAATGAGCAGGTAGGAGGCAAAGATTAATAGGCTGGTTTGCTACTTTTGCCAAAGAAGCAGAGTCTGAGATCTGTTACTTGAGCCAATCTGGTGTTCTAAGCAAATCTAGGTACCTAAACCTAGCTCTGGTTTGACATCTCCAGTACATTGTTAAAAGGAAAGGTATCAACTGTTGTGATGCTCTTAACAGTGAGATTGTTATTGCTACAAATGTATCACTGTTTTAAAATACACATTAAGATCAACAATATTGCATCTGAATATAGTACTGATTTATTTCCCTTTCTCCTAAATCAAAAAGAATATTGAATTGCCCATGGCCATAGATGCTATTGAAAATGAACTGAAAGAGAACATCAGAATGGATGTCCTGCTGTGGATGCTGCATTTTTTAAATGCTTGGGGATACATTTAATGACAGGTCAAGTCCAAGACTCATTGGTGTATGCTTAATTTTAAGCACAGAAATAGTTTAACTGATTATAATGGTATTATTCAGATGTTTATTATAATCGGTTTGCTGGATTGACAAAACTAATAGATTGAACTATACAAGTGAAATAAAGCACCTTTGCAAATTCCCCTTTTCTGCCTTGATTAGTTCTGCCTTTAGTCTCAAAATGTTCCAAACCAAAAATATTACTGTGTTTACAATTCTTAGGTCTACTCAAAATGGGATACTATATTCCAAGTTCTTTATCTGCTTTAAAAAAAAATAAATTAAATATGATGAATGTTTTCACATCTTTCTAAGGATATTCTGTCTATGAGGTGGAAAATATATTCCTTTCTCCCAGGAAAGAAGCTCCATCTCTATCTCTGGAGGCACTAATATTGCTATATGATAGAAAGACAGAAAGATAAATGGAAAACTCTTACATATTCCTTCACTTGAGAGAAAATACATGTTTAATTTTCCTCTCCAGCTGTTTCACTTCTGTTCATGTCTTTTTTTGATATATAAGGAAAATATCATAACTGTAGCTTCCCATTGTATGTAATCTAATTTGAGCCTGATGACACATTTTATTAAGACTTCTAAATGATTGCTTAGATCTTAAAAGACATTTATATTTTTATTTAATCTGTGGAAGTCATAAATGCTAATCGTCAAATCATATACCTAATCTTTAGCCTTGCTAGTAAAAAATGTCTTCTTTATATGAAGCTTGCGTCTTTCCAAATAGTTATAAAAGTGATGGTATGCTAAGCAGTAAAGCCAATAAATTTTATCAAAATATATTTTTAAATGACCTGGGTGATTTGTACCACTTTCAAATATAGAAGGTATTACTTTTCAATAGGAGATGTAGCAAGGTAAACAACTACTAGTAAAATTATGGTTCATGATTCAGTAAGATACAGCTTAAAGCTGGAGATGCAATTGTCCATCCAGGTGAGAAAGCTCATGTTAGGAGTCACTTCACAGAATTAATATGCACAGATGAATCTTTGACAAGAGAAGCAGCACGCAAAACCAATCAGGTTTTTGAAGAGTAAATACAAAAGAAGGAAAAAAATCTGTCAGTCATGCAAATTTCGGCAGTAGACTTCTGCTTTTAACCTTTTGCTTTACACGTTTATATGGTGATCTACTGGATTTCCATATAATGAATGGCCAGTGGATATAGGCCTTGCTGTTTCCATAGTGAGTCAAATATATCCTGAGTAGATCAGATCTACAGCACATAAAAGTTCACCTATGTTTGTGTTGAATTTTTCCCAGGATGCCTCGAACATGCTGTTCATTTACACAGCAAGTTTGCATATGTGTATATATATGCATTCAGAGCTAATAATCTTGGATCCACTAGTTTTGGAGAACAGATGACTAATCACTTGATCAGTCTGGTACCACAGCTCTGAGTAGAAATACAGCATTGTGACCCAGTAGTAACCCACGTATGCACTTTCTCTTCAGCATGTTCTCTGGGGCACCACTGAATTCCTGCACAGAAGATGGAGGCTTCTTCTTTCCTTTCTTCAGTTCATTCTCTCCCAACTCTAACCCTTGACACTTCAAGAGTCATGCCTTCAGCCTTTGGCCTCCACGAGTTTCACCATAACACAAACATAAGCAACACCACAGCTTCATTATAACTTGGGGTCCTATATGCCTGATGTAGCTCCTCCCAAACATTACATTCACAACATGGAAACTTGGAGGGAGGTTGTGGCACCATACAGCAGCAAAAGTGAGCATGCAGAAGAGAGTGTTCTCCCTAGATTCATTCTGGACCCTTCAGACAGTTTTCTAAGCAGGTGGGGCAGGTGCTCCTTCTTCAGATACAGAATATGGCATCTTACTACTGCAAAACACAAAGATTAAGAAGTTTGTACCTCTCCAAAGTTTTATCTACTAGAAGTAGAAGGTACTAATAGTAGTCAGGTTTTCCTGAATCTGATCCTTCTCAGGACCTGACACTTGTGTGGTGTTTAGTCAAGAGAAAGATATTAACTTGAACAACCACAGTTGTAGGCCACAATACTAGCTGAGTGATAAAATCCATGGAAAGGTAGCTAAAGCTAGTCAGCCAAAGGAAGAGAGAAAATATTTAGGTTGATCATACAAAAAGTTCCCTGATGAAATGATACACTATCCAGTGGAGTGATTTCCTGAGGGAAATGGTGGAAATGTCATCAAAAGAGAATTTTTAAACAACTTGACAAAAAGAAATGTGCTTCAGGAAAAAGCATGTATGTATCCTATGCCAAAGAAATGTGCTGAATATGTTTTTATTTCTTAGATTTCTCTGATTCTGCATTAGTTTATGCTATGTATTAGAAAAACAAATGCTTTAAATATATAAACTGACTATGCAAACCTGAACAAAATTATTTTCATCATTCTTAGATAATCCCTCTAGATCATCCCTGATAGCAAGAAAGAACCAGGGATTCTGTTTGAATTACTGACAAGTATTTTCTAGAGGATTTATCTTAATGATATAGATTTAGTATACATACCCAGCCCTTAAATTAATCTGTTTTTCTAGTCTCTTCCAAATTAGAGTTCAGTATTTCTGTCTTTCTTGCTTTAGCCTGTCTTTTCTAAATTGCAACAAACTTCATTTTGCATGCATTGTTATTACATAATTCCA
Organism: Brachypteracias leptosomus; assembly: GCA_013401335.1. Taxonomy (NCBI): domain Eukaryota; kingdom Metazoa; phylum Chordata; class Aves; order Coraciiformes; family Brachypteraciidae; genus Brachypteracias; species Brachypteracias leptosomus. The sequence goes on from VYZX01018572.1 coordinate 31,464, forward strand.
ATACTCTGAAATCTATTATAATGAATAACAACTTGGTGTAAAATTCCTTTTCTCGGACAATATACAGAGCCAAATAACAGGTAGATCAAAGATCTTACAGCACATGTGACTCATCAATACAGAGAGCAAATTTTCAGTGGTTTTAGGGTGTGTTGAAAGGTCTCACCAGAGAGAAGTAGAATCAGAATTATCCTTGAGTGTTTGTCTTGCTCATCTCCCTCTCTCTACTCTTTTCCATACATTTTATTGTTCATTTGTAATTTAAAAATTATCTATGCTTTAATGGAATGAAAATCCCTATGTCATTAGATTGTCAACTTATGGGAAGATTTCTGAGATTCTGCCTAAATCTTGGCAATTCATAGTTATTCTGTGAATTGGAATCATACTTCACGAGTTCTAGTGCTGAAGATAATTTGGGTTTTAAGAAAATTCCCATGGTTTCCAAATGGTGGGCAGTGAAAAAGATTAATATAATCCTAGACTGTTTTTCAGGTATGTTATTCATGTCTGCTCAACAAGTTCTGCTGCAGTCTCAACAGAATGTCTGTCACAGAAAAATATCTGTTACAGAACTGTTCATAAAAATTAAAACCTTTTCATTTTGCATTGCAATATTATAGTAGAAAATGGCAGTTTCTTCATATTCAACAGACACTGTTTTACACGTATGCTGAATAACAAACAAGTCTCCAGAGAGACAAGTACAAAACTCAGGAATACATTTGAGAGGATGCTGAGATACATATTTTTAGAAAATTGCTATGTAGCTAACCAGCTACAATAGTTTTTAGAGGCATGATGATGCCTGACACTAACGGTCTTTCTTTTGTTAAGCAAAGGAAGGGTTTATGTGTTCATGTTCCCGTGAGCCTGTTCTGCATTACAGTAGCTTGTGTGTATTAAAGCAATTTTCTCCAAGGAATTGGCTTGCTGCGTTAAGAGTGGAGAGAGGGTGGAAGGAAAATGGAGCAAAATGAAGGCTCTTCCCACATGAATAATCTGCTTAATGTGAGAAGGAGTTGTGTTTACCTTGTTGGACTTTAAAAACCTTTTGGTTTTACATCCTCTGCTGATGGTAGCAAAGTACAGTACCCAAATCTCCAGAGTTATACTTTATGAACAAAGTATCAAATATGACTAAACTAGTTTGGGCTGCTGGTTAAAAACAAAACTGACTTCAACTTGATTTAAGCAATTTAGATTGCAATTTGATTCTAAATTTCTTGATAGTTAAGCCTTAACATTGTTCATATAAAGTAAAAGTGATTTATGAAAATAACTTATAAAAAGAATTATTTATTGATAAAATATAAAAGTGAAAATGTTTTATTTCATAGAGTCATAGAATGTTTTAGGCTGGAAGGGACCTCTAGAGGTTATCTTGTCCNTAAGGACTAGGTTTAGAGATAGTTTTAACTAGAGAAAAAAAGGGAGGTGATACAGAAAAGAAACATCTCAAAGGAGAGGTGAGTGACCATCTGTCTGTTAAACTGTTAGACCTGGCTTAAATAACCTCTTTGCTATTTTTCTATTGTGACATCTAAGATCCCCAGAATAACAAGTATAAACTCCATCCGCTCACACACTGCTTAAAATATAAATTTTGTAGAATTCAAATAAAAAGTTGTTGGGTTTTTTTAGAAAAAAATTCCAAATGCCGGTTTATGGTGTTCACAGCTTCATTTTGGAAGCCAAGGCTACAAGTACCTAAAGCAGCGAGTAATGTGGTTTACAGCTCCCACTAGATGTCAGCACAGGACATCAGTTCAATTCAGCACCACCGCAGGCCCCCGGAATTTTGACAGCTAGAAATGATACCTGTGGTTTTGTGTATAAAACTACTGTAACTGTTTGCACATTAAAAAAAATGTAACAATAAGTTAAACTTAAAGAATAAGATTCTTAACAAAGACAGTGTCAGGCTGTGTTCTGAATACTAGGTGAGAAGAATGTGCGCTACCTAAAAAAGTAACTTGTTATTTTTATCATGAGGCCAAGCACCACAATATTTATTATAGCATAGGCATCTGGATACCTTTTTATTTAGAATTAGCAATTGAATACTTTGAAATTACTAAACTTGCTAAAGGTTCACACAAATTGTTAGTTGAAATATTGGCAGGTGTGTGGGTAACCAGTGGTAGAGGAAATATGAGGGTTTTGCTCTGTGAAGGAGTCTTATTTTTGAAGATTAATTTAACCAGGCATTAATAAATGGAAGACTATGAATATTCAAAAGTACTTTATTTTGCATATGTTATTCAAGCGTTCAAACTGGACATTCAAGAGTCACAATTTGTCTCAGTGGTCTGCAAAAATGATCTAAATAGTTTTGTATCCATATGTTGTAGTGAGGGGTCTAAAAGTGAACACAGTATTAGAGGTGCTGCCTCACTAGCGCCAAGTACAGGTGGATGATCACTTTCCTAGTGCTGCTGGCCACCCTATTTCTAATACAAACCAGAGCACACTGCTGGTTCATATTCAGCTGGCTGTCTACCAGCACCCCAAGGTCCTTTTCCTCTAAGCAGATTTCCAGTCACTCTTTTCCAAGCCTGTAGCATTGCATGAGGTTATTGTGACCTAAGCACAGGACCCAGCACTTGACATTGTTGAGCCTCACACCATTGGTTTTGGCCCATTGATCCATCATGTCCAGATTCCTCTGCAGAGCCTTCGTAGCCTCAAACAGATCAACATTCCCACCCAACTTGGTATTATTAGGCGTATATGTTTAAGAATTAATTGAGAATAAAAAAATCAGTCTCTCTGATTGTTCCTGGCACTTTTCTGCTGTTTCAGCCAGGACAAGTCACATGTTTCTGTGTACCTGAAATGTTATGTATGGCTTGAGTCATTGACTAAAACCAGGATTTAAGTTCTAATATGATGGATGGATTTATGGGTCAGAACTTTTTTGAAATTGTAGCAAGTGGATTTTCTCTCATATGCAAAATAGTTACTACTGTGTCAGTGTGGTCATGTGCGTGGGGTTGCATTATAGTACTATGAAGCTTTCAATCAACAGAATGCAATTTCTGATTTCAACTGAAATCTGTAAGTTCCAATATAATGCAAAAAGAGAGTAAGGGAAACAGAAATACATTTTAAAAACCCTACTGACCACTAAAATCAAATCACTTCATCTCACAAAACAAGGCAATCCATCTTTCCTGCAAAGAAGGTTGAGTTCCAGTATGGCTTTCTCTCATGGACTAAGGAGTATAACTATTTCTGCCTCTAAGTGCTTGGCCACAAGCAGACAATGTGGGAAGCATTAGGCTGTTGGTGTTCATTCACTATTTTAACTATTTCTTAATACCTCAGAATCAAAAGTAGCAGTCAGACAGAGTCATCCTGTAGGCTATATTCAATACACTTTTCCTCACTTCTATTATAAGAAAGGAAATGAGGACTATGACCACATACACTAGAGAATATGTATGGCAATTTATGTAATTCCTTTCCTTTATATTACAAGCATTTATGATTACAAATTTCCAGGTGAACGAAACATTGCATGCTGCAGACAGAAGAAGAGCCTTCTTGAATCTGAATGTGGAAGGCTAGTAGAATAATGTGGTTGCTTCAGGTGGTACTGCTGAACAGATTGTGTGGGAGGTCAATGGACAACACGTACACGGACTAATGTAATCCAAGCATCGCCATTTATTACTGCAGACAGTCCTTTTTATCCCTCAGGTTACATATTGTGTACTTCATTTATTGGTTAAGCATATGACTAGCATACTGTCTATTGGTTCATAGCTTTTGCACTCTTGCTCACAGTTAGGACAACATCCCTATCTTGTGGTTGCATGTTCGTCCTTGTACTTGTTTATCTCTCATTTTCATGGGCACAGTTTCAAATTGTCAAGGTCAAAAATATTATTGAGGCCTTCAGTCCAGCTGCAAACCTCCACAAGATTGCTCTCCTCTATCAATCTTACATGTTGGAATATTGAAATTCCCAATAAAACCAGAGAAAAAATATGAGATATCAGAACCTGTGGACATTTTGCTTGTTCTCTGTTTTTTTGCAGCTGCAAGTAGTGAAACTCAACATCTTAGGTTGCTATGTGTTACTTCATTACAGAAGCAGAAAGCAAAAGTTGCAGTGGAGCAGAGGAGTTAAGAGTTGAGAGGCCTTGAAATATAGAACTTGGTAGAGTCTCTCAGGGAAGAAGCTGAAGGGAGAAAGTGTACCACAGTGTTGTTTTGCTAATATCTCTAATTATTTCATACTTCCTAACAGCTGAGCATATATGCAAGGCTTACATTTTTCATTTCATGTGCCATTTACCTTTAAAATGACACCTTGCAGTATTAAAAGAAATAACATTAAATATAATGTCTGTTTTCCTACACTGTTAGAGAGGCAAGAATTAGAGATATCTCTGGAGTCTGTTGAATTCTACCCAGCTTGACAAGCAGAAGTGTTCCCAAGGTTAGGTCCGGTTAAAAACAATGTGAGCAATGTTCCCTGGGAGACTTGTCCAATATGTAATTACCATAACCAAGGGTTCAAACCAATGAGAAAGTGACTACATTACTATTCTGTATGAGTATGCCAGAATTTTTTCCCTACTTTAGACAGGTTCTAATTAACAATGTTAGAATGTGTAAGTAATGTAAGTTGCTGTGACTTAAAATTTTATTTCTCTCCTCAGATATAAAACAACCTAATAACAGGGGAGAATTTTAAAGTTACGTCAAGAACTTATGAGCATACTTACCCCTTCTTAGTAGAAAGAATGGAGGCACCTTTAAAAACTGGCAAAATGGTACAGCACTCAGATGAAAAGTGTTTAATCAAACACAAGAAAAAATTCCTGTAGCATGGTACTTGCTCTCTAAAAGATACCCTCAAGCAACTACTTAATTTAGTGATGATTGATATCAGAGACCTGACAGGTGATACTATTTGTGGAAGGGAATACGTGATGGCTGTGTGTTCTGCTTTTTGCAATGCAGATATAGCACCTTTGCCAGCAAAGCCTAACAAGAGAGAAAATATGGGTATTCCACAACTACTAAGTAGAGAGGAGAAATTCCCAAAAGTAAAAAAAAATATGATTTGGCAGAGTACATAGGCTGTCCTTTTTATTATTGTGCTTTTCTTTTTGTCTGCCTGAGAACAAGAGGAAGGTGGGAGTCTATTAAGTTATTTGAATTTGAGGCAATATATCTGAGCAGTCAAGTTTTTTAAAAAATAAGTTTTTTAAAACTATATATGCTATATTGATTTAAGCAGTAATACATCATCTGTTCTCCTGGCTTTACTATAGCCAGATGCTATTTACATTAGGGATGTTGTTCTAACAAAAGTCTCCCAGAAGGTGAATATAATGTAAACATAATAATGACAAAACGAGCAAAACATTATCAAACTTACAAGTAAGTAGATAAAGCAGATTTATTTTTCCTGTTATGAAAAAGAATCTCATCTAATAAGCTGTTGATTTTCTCCATCATCAATTCTTCCATGGCTTGGTTGATGTATGTAATGTCCAGGTTTCAATCAAACCTATATATTAAAGAGTCTATAAGTTTGGCAATAGCATAATTTCAGAATAAGTTTCTTTCATCATTGACAGAACACAGTGTCCGGGATATAATATTATACATCTATTATCAAGCATTGGTAATGTGAAGTATGTTAACATCCAGGAGAGATGAGTTTGACTGCTCACAAACAACAGGGAAAGACACTTTATATTATGGTTTAATATGAGTTACACTTAAGATAATTTGAAAAACGTGCTATTGGCTCAACCATGTAATTGTTTAAGTACATATGAATCCACTTTCTTATAAATCTTTGTTTAGCATAAGAATATTTAGAGAAACTTCAGTTGAAATGCCAGGAAAAATGCCGTGGGAGTTGCATAATGATTATTTCCAGTCTAACACCAGTTGCCTTTTGCTGACTTTTAGAGAAATGAGCAAATACCCATGTCAACCATATGCAGTCCAGTTATTAAAATGTCTTGTTTTTTCTGATAATTTTACTTCTTTGGGAAACCAACTTCTATGCTTAAATAATACTCATATAATGCTCAAATTATGGCTGCTTGGTCGCACTCAAAGAGTTGCAATCAATGGCTCGATGTCCAAGTGGAGAGACCACTGATGAGTGGTGTTCCTCAGGGATCGATATTGGGAATGATGCTGTTTGACATCTTTGTTGGCAACATGGACAGTGGGATTGAGTGCACTCTCAGGAAGTTTGCTGATGTTGTGGTCAACATGCTGGAGGGAAGGGATGCTATTCAGAGGAACGTTGACAGGCTTGAAAGGTGGGCCTGTGCAAACCATATGAAGTTTAACAAGGCCTAGTGCAAAGCCCTGCACATGGGTTGGGGCAATCCCAAGCACAAATTCAGGTTGGGCAATGAATGGATTGAAAGCAGCCATGTGGAGGACTTGGTGGTGTTGGTTGGCAAGAAGTTCAACATCATTGAACAATGTGCATTTACACATCCAGAAAGCCAAATACATCCTGGGCTGCATCAAAGGAAGAAGAGCTAGCAGGTCGAGGGAGGTGATTCTCCCCCTCTACTCTGCTCTGGTGAGACCCCACCTGGTGTACTGTATTCAGCTCTGGGACCCCCATCATTCTATGCTTCTATGATTTTATGTTTCAGATAACACAGTCTACACTCTCTGTTGACAGAGCCTGTGTCATTTAAGTGGAAGACCTGCAAAACGTGGAGTTGTACTAAACAGAAAGAAATCTTAAAAACAGAGGCATTAGTGTTTTGTGCCTTTTAATATTATAGGCTCTCTCTTCAAATATGTACAATATGCTAAAGCATTATTTCATGAACTGTATAGGGTAATGACATGGAATTAGGCTTCCAGAAAGGACTAAAAAATGGAAGTAAAAGTTGCAGTTAGGATCAGCCTACAATCAAGAAAGAATAAGTCAAGAATGCACCTGTCAAGAGGATCCTTGGTCAGAAGCTGAGAGGTAACTGAGGATAGAAGGCTAGAGGCACTGGTACAAGAAGCACTCAAATCAGAGCTACTCCAGATCCTATAAGTGCATGTTGAGCAACTGGAGGGATTTACTTATACTCTTAATGGATGGTCCATTACCAGTTAGATTTACAATCAGTTGGAGATAAACTGCTCTTAAATTTAACTGTTGAAGAGATTAAGTGTACTCAGTTTCCCAGTCAGCCTTCCCTATGTGGCCTATTTATTCCTTACTTAGTCCTACACAAATTTTCTTGAGAATCTCAGGATATTGTACATGGACTGTAGCCTTTGCAGGTAACTAAATAGTAATAGTTTACAAAGATTTTCTCACAGACTATGCAATGCAATCTTTGTACTCACAGGTGGTGGAGGCATGTAAGTGATGCAGCCTTAAATTGTCTATAAAAAGCTTAAACTGAGACATGAGAAATATTGGTTTTAATATAGGGTAATTCACACGTAATTTGATGCCATCTTTCCTAAGAACAACTGCTGCATCCATATTATCAATAGTTCAGCTAGTGAAATAACTGAGCAGTTTAGTTTAGTGGATACTTACGAGGTTCACTAGGTACTTTCAGCATCCTAGTCTCCTTTACAGCATCCTTTTTTTAAACTGTACCAAAGCTCACTTAGCACAGGAAAGACAACAAAAGGAACATTTTCTGCTGAACACTAAAGATTGTCTCATTGTAATTTTTCATCTGCCACTGTGTTTGACAAGTGTGGCAAGAGAATGGACCCAGCTAGGTGAATAAATCAAAACATTTGATATGGTATTTCACAAAAAAATAAATATTACAACAGGACCTGGAGCTCTGTTTGGAAAATGGTATACCTTTCTGGCCTATGTACACTCTCAAATTATTTTCATTCTCCTATCTACACTTAAAAGGGAAATGCTTTAGGTAGAAACCATTCCACTTGGAAAAAGGAAAATCCTTCCTGTTCCTGGATGTTTGTGCAAAATTATATGAGAAAACCACTTCTGAGGGAAAGCTTCTAAACAGTGTTAATACATACCCACTAGTGGATAGAGAAAAAATTATTCAAGGATGCCTACATTCTGTCATGTCTTGCTGTGTGTTGTTTGATAATCCACTAAGTTTATATTATTTATGATATCTTTTGTTCTTAGGCTTTACGATAGTCTTAAAAACACATGAGGAGAGGACAGAACAGGAGAAAAATGAATAGTTTAGTGGGAAGAGACCTACAATGATCATCTAGTCCAACTGCAACATAGAATAACTTCCTTGATTTAGATAATTGTGTGAATCATATCAAATGAGTTGTGAGTTTATCGAACTGTTCACACATAAAAAACATACTAGGAACAACAAAATCATGCTAAAAATGCGATATTCACATTAAATTACTATTTGTGGTACCTTGATTTACATAGCAGAAAGGTAATGTGCCATAAAATTGTGTACTATATATATAGACTTTTCCCATATCACCCCAAAATGTAACATACTATTTTCACTCTAGTACAAAGAAGACAATGGTGCATGTATCTTACCTTTCCAGCATATCAGATGAAAAATATATTTCATTACAGATTTACATCTATGCTAGCTTAGTGATTTCAAGTGTGAGAGTGATCAGGAAAAACTAATGTGATTTTGCTTAAGAATGTCTACACCACTGATACACCTATGATGCTTAAACAGCATTGTGTAAAGGTGTTAAGAAAATATTTGTAGTACTTCACACATATTGACAGACAAAACCAGTTCTTGTTAATTCTACAGCAACAACATAGTACAGTCTTAATTAAAACTTCATTTGACATTTTTTATACTATAGTTGCAAAATCCTGATGAAGAAAAGGGATCATTATAGGTAGGTTTGGTGTCCTGACAATTACCTCTTTCTCCTTCTCCAATCTGTCACATTTGGAACTTTTTTCTGCTCCCAGAGAATAAGAATTTTTATCACATTTCATGCTTGCAGTTACTGATGGAATTGTTACCCATAAATTTGCACAGCATATGCAAAATATTGAGAGATCAGCATTTTATATGACACATATGAGAAGAGTATAACTTAACAGTGGAGATGAACTGTTGTTCATAGATCGATAAGATAGATTATGAAATATTAATTTCCCTAAAATTTTAAACACAGTATTGCTGATATGGCATGCTGAATTCCTGTGTTATTACGTGAATAAGGATTAATGGAATCAAGGGAAGGGCAAATTCCAAACAATGCTACTTTTTCCATCATTGTCAGATTAGCAGCAGGGATTTTTCTCCAGTGTAAATAGGATTAAACAAGACAGAAATCAGATTAGGCAGTACATGTGCATATATGCAAGCAACATAAGAATATTAACACAAATTACTCCTGAAACTGAAGACCAAAGCTACCTAATATGTCTAATAAATTAATTTTAAAATAAATTTATTTTTTTGTTTCTTTTCCAAGGTCTTCTCTGAATAGCTGTATGAAATAAAATTCCTACTTTCAGGCATGACTACACATTCTTCCCTTCCACTTCAGAAACAATACTCCAAGCTAAATTAGTAGCTGTACCCATATGATACATGTTTCTACTCTGTCTTACTATAATACTCATTTTATACCAGAAGTTGTTATTTCCTGCCACAGAAATTATGATAATTTTAGTTTCTACATTAAGGCATCTATTTTTACAGAAAACATCAAAAGTTTCACCCAGGAGGCACATCCAGTGCATAAGATTACATAATAAGATTACATAATAAGACTTGTGGTCCAAGCTGATCATGTGAGTCCTGCCCATCCATTTGACAAGTCATGAAATTGAATAGAGGAGTTGTCTTCTCGAACAGGATCCATCTTTCCTGCTCTCCTGCTGAGGTTCTGAGATTAAGTAAAGGATAATACTATTCATTGGGAAAAGTGGCAGGGACACATAGATCTGAATTTTTGCAGAGGTAATATATCCCTTTGAAAATTTTAATTAAATGAAATAGATTTTGCTTGTGTATCTTTTGCATTCCAATTTTTGATGGATATTTAAAAGGTTGCTTGGACTTTGTGCTTGTGTCTTATAATTTCTTGTTGCTCCCTGAGTTAGTTGGCACCTGCCACTTAGATGTTGGTAAGTTTCAGTGTTTCTGGTTCTGTATAGCTTGCAAACATTTTGAGGAAAGCAATCCTGATGAGAGAAGCTATACACTAGTAAATGTCAAGTATTTATAAAAAGCAGCTCAATATCTTTGCTCTCTGACTGTAATTATGTTTCAGAATTAGATGCTGGTTTATAAGCACTCTGAAAAAAGTAGAATATGCCAATCTCAATACCTGACTGAATGCCATTATTCTTTGGCTGTGTATTTTAAAGTACCTCTGTTTTTTTCTCACTGTGTTGTTTAGAGAGATCTTCAGTCGTCTTGGTTTAACATTAAAGGCAACTCAGTCCCTTGTTTGATTGCTGTCACCTTGATAGATACTTTTCTAGGCTCTCATTTGAAGTCTAGTTAGCAAGGACAGTTATCAGTCAAATGTGGACATGTCAGACATGCATTGGTCAACAGCTTCCGTATTGTGAAGTTCAATCGTGAGCGTTCTTCAGCACATAAATTAACTATGCATCAGGAAACACATTTTTAAAAATTTCTTGAAAATTTAGAGTTCACAACATCATTTTACAATTAAGCATTTATCTAACAACATATGCTGATGTAACAAGAGATTAACAGCTCATGGAGAGTTCTCCCTGTAGACTGAAAAAACCTATCCTTCCTAGTGTTGTGGTTTAAGGTTTGAGGAGGGAAAGGGACAGGTGGAGCTGCTATTCCACTCCCCTTCCTGCCACACTCTATAAAAGGACACAGGAAGTTCTGCTCGCCCCTTCCTCGCTGGGATTGCTGCTGGGACTGCACCTCTGCGTGGCTGGCTACAACTCCACGCAGCTCAGGAGGAATCCAGCAAGATCCGAGGATCGGTGTTGTATATATTTGTATATATACCTTCCCTTGTTAACTCTGTATATTTCCCTTCCTTTAATATCTCTTTTGTTGTTCCCTGTTAAANCGCTCTGGCTGAGCCGCTGCGGGCAGGGGGCGATGCAGCCG
>VYZX01018581.1:0-11686 GCA_013401335.1 Brachypteracias leptosomus
GCCTGTCCAGATCCCTCTGTAAAACCTTCCTACCCTCAAACAGACCAACATTCCCACCCAGCTTGGTGCCATCTGCACACTTGCTGAGGCTGCCCTCGATCCCCTCACCCAGATCACTGATAAAGATATTAAAGAGAACAGGCCCCAGTATTGATCCCTGAGTCACAACACTTGTGACTGGCTGACAACTACATTTAACTCCATGCACCACCACTTGCACTTACACTGACACCACTNACCACCACTTGCACTTACACTGACACCACTCTTTGGTCTTGGCCATCCAGAAATGGTGTGACCAGCAGGAGTAGGGAGGTGATTGTGCCCCTGTATTCGGCACTCATGAGACCGCACCTTGAGCACTGTGTCAAATTTTGGGTGCCACAGCATAAGAAGGACATTGAGGTGCTGGAGAGGGTACAGAGAAAGCCAACAAGGCTGGTGAGACGTCTAGAAAACATGACTTAGGGAACTGGGGTTATTTAGTCTAGAGAAGAGAAGACTCAGAGGAGACCTTATTGCTCTCTACAACTACCTTAAAGGAGGTTGTAGTGAGGCTGGTGTTAGACTCTTCTCACGAATTACTAATGATAGGACGAGAGCAAATGGCCTCAAGTTGAGTCAGGGGGGGTTTAGGTTGGGTATTAGGAAGAAATTCTTTACTGAAAGAGTGGTCAGGCACTGGAACAGGCTGCCAAGGAAGTTGGTGGAGTCATCATCCATGAAGGTGTTTAAAAAACAAGTAGATATAGCACTTGAGGTTATGGTCTAGTGATCAGGGAGATGTTGGAATGAAGTTTGTACTTGATGATCCTAGAGGTCTTCTCCAATCATAATGATTCTATGATTCTATGATCCAGATCAAATTTCAATGAGTGAGATGTATGCCTGTCGAAGCCATGAACAGCTAGTCTCTCCAGAATGCTGTGGAAAACAGTGTCAAAAGCTTTACTAAAGTCTAGGTAAACAATGGAGTAATAGAAATCTTTACTCAATATACCCCTCAAAAAATGGATAGATGCACTAGAAATCCATAAAATTAGGTAGAAAGAAATTTTTTTTGTGGATTTCATGCAGATTCAAGTGACTATATAAAATTTGCTTCACTTTTTATGAACTATGTCTACTAATTACAAGTTGAAGAAAATTTTCTGGGAAATAAACAAGAAGGTTTTAAATAGGCTAAAGATCAAGAGTATGCACAATTTAATGCATATTTGCTGAAATGCATAACAATAATAATGAAGTCTAAAAGTAAACTGAATGTTGGATGCTGCTGTCATTCAAATTAGTGATAACTTGGAGAAAAGACTTTTTCTGCAGTTCAGGATTCTAATTTAGAGATCCTTTGAGACTATGTTTCACAGATCCAGTGACAAATAGATTGAAAACTTATGTTGCTTAACATAACATCTATTAAGAGGTATTTAGACAAAACCCTTAATATGTTTTAACTTTTGATCAGTCCTGAAGTTGTCAGGCAATTGGACTAGATGATCGTTGTAGGTCCCTCTCAACTGCAACTATTCTATTCTATTCTATTCTATTCTGTTCTGTTCTATTCTATTCTTATTTGTAGGAAATAACAGCATCAATTTTAACAGCTTTAAGTGGATCTATACCATTATTACTTGATCTTGCCCTAACCAGTGAGTGGACAAATAATTACTCTCATCGTTGGGAGGAAAAGTCCTTGTGGGCAGCATTCAGCTTCCTCCTCTGTTCCTTTTCCTTTCTACTGGAAGGATTTTACTCTTTGAATTTTTGAGATCATGTCAGTAACTTTCTGCTTGCTCATTCTTTCAAACATAGCCACAAGGCATATTGAGAATCAAAATTGCTTCAGCACTTGACAGTAAAGGATTTATAAATCCTTCTTTATCCCTGTATTGTAGGAAGAAAGTCAGAATTTGCAAGTGAGAGTGTTGGAGTTTTTCATTCAGGAATCATTGACTTAATTAGTGAACCTGTTTTGAGATCTGTAAGCATGCTGTGGACTCAGAAATACTTTGTGAGATCTGCAAAATGCATGGACCTTCCAACTTCAATAACATACTCCTGAAACCAGCCAAATATCATACTAGTAGTTTATAACAAAATTGGTTATTTTTTAACAATGTCTGCTCAGTTTTTCATAGATCACAGACTCAGAGACATCTCAGTTACTGAGATTTAGTGCCTTGTAAGACAGGTACTGCTGCAAGTTGTTATTTTTCTCCTGACAAGATGCCTGATGGCAAAGGAACGGACAGTCAGGCATCAGGAGAACATGTAGGAAGAGAGCTCCTGGCATTGCTGGGAGATGTAGGGTCAGACCCTGTGCAAAGACTGTTACAAGTTTTTGGTCTCAAGGCCACATCGTAGAGAAATTAATAAATGGAAATGGCATGTTTTCTGTCAACTCTGCAAAGAAATCTGAAAAGGTCTTTGATGACTGTTAGGTGTTTTTCTTACTTCAGCCCTTCTAATGGAAAAGAGTTCACATTAAACAAGTGCCTGGAGGAAAGAGACCTGCACTAGACCAGCATTGCCATTTGTTAATAACATCATTCAGTCTATTTCTACAGGACTTGATCCAAATCTTGTTTTAATCAGTGGTAGGCTTTGGATTCACCATTTCAAGAAACTATAGACAAAACAACCCATATTATGAGTGACCAAATATAGCTTTGGTATATATTTAGAATGGAATGGAACAGAATAGAATATTTCAGTTGGAAGGGACCTACAATGATCATCTAGTCCAACTACCTGACCAGTTTGGGGATGACCAAGTTAAAGCATATTATTAAGGGCATTATCCAAATATGTCTTAAACACTGACAGGCTTGGGGCATTGGTGACCTCTCAAGGAAGCCTGTTCCAGTGTTTGACTATCCTCTTAGTAAATAAATGTTTTCTAATCTCCAGTCTAAACCTCCCCAGGTGCAGCTCTGAACCATTCTCACATGTCCTATCACTGGATACCAGGGAGAAGAGCTCTCCCTCTCCACTTCCCCTCCTCAGGAAGCAGAGAGCAATGAGGTCACCCCTCAGCCTCCTTTTAAAGGCCTTAATCAATATCTACGATCTCAATAGCAAGGGTTCCAGCTGTTATTTATACAGCATGTCAAGATCATGGTTCTTGTCACTGTAGGTGCTATAAAAATACATAGGAAGATAAACCCCCTATTCTAACAAGCTAATAAGATAGTAGCTGACCATAAATAACAGTAGCAGTAATGTAAGAAAGAAGGATGACAGCAGCAAATATAGGAAGATTACACAGGTAGATATTGAACAAGCTGATGCCCTACTGAAGGCAATGACTTTTCTATTTACAAGCAAGAAAAAATGAAATTAATGGTCCATGGCCGATTCAGAACCAAACCATCATATATTGGCCAATTTCTCATAGACATCACAGCAAACACACATCTAAAGCTTACAAGGAGCAGGTAAGTGGGTAATGCACTCCTTCCATGCACTGTGCAAGACAAATTCTTTATTGAAAATAAATGTTGTAAGTTTCAGGTAGCCAGAAGTAAAACATACGTATGATTTTAAACTGTAATAGACTTTTTTTTTCTTTTAACAATGAAAAAAAAGACTCATACTCAAAAGTATTTTGCTCAGTTTCAGGGGTAAGAATTTTTGATTATTTTTATAGATAAAAAGGAATTAATGAGTGAACTGCAAGTTGTTGGTTGCCTTGTGAAACAAGGTTATGCATTCTGTGAACTAGGATAAACAATCACAAAAGCCATCTCCCAGAATAATTTCTGAATCTAATCTAAGTACAAGAGCTTCACAACTATCCCATGTTTCATGGCTGCAGCTGTGTGCAACTCAAATGGGCAAATTCTAGCTGGGGGGGGGAGGATCTGGTAGGAGTTATCAAGTCTCTTCCCTCAAACCACATCATTTCCTCTGTACATCTATTTACACATTTATCCACTAAGCAGTGGTGTATGTACTCCAGCATTAAGAGACCTGAAATACACACCAGACTAGGAAGCACTTGCAGAACAACAGGTCAGTGTCACCTCTCCACCATTCATACATATTTCATCAATCAAAACAGATACATAAGGCTATTTTTCTAGATTAGAAAGAAAAAAAAAAACACAAAAGAAAGATACTAGGATATAAGTGTTAAAAAAAACCCAGCTGAAATCTGGGAGCTCTTTAAAAAGAACTGAATTACCTAAAATGTCATAAATACACATCTAAAATAGAGGACAACATTAGTTATAACCCTTCCAGGCTCAACAAAAGACAGGAAGCAGCACTTAGGAATTAAAAGACAATATTTAGCAAACAGAAAAGGGAACTAACAGCTATCAACTAGAAGGAGAAGTTATAGTTTGTAGGAAATTAAAGCAGAAAAGGAAGAAAAACTCTGACTAGCTAGAATAAGGTAGGTTCTGAATAATAGCCATAATAAAATTCTGATGCTTAGAGGGGTGGCAGAATTTTTAATGACAGATGTGTTTATTCAATATTTCTGTTTTGTATCTTGAAAGAAGCAGGAGGATGTATTTGAATCATATAAACATGATAAAGTATTTTCCAGTCCATTAGTAGCCGTGGAGGATGTTAAACATATCTCAGAGACAAATAATTTTAAATCAGCAGGCCAAGATACTTGCATGGATGGATTCTGTGTGAGTTGATGGAGGGCATCTCTAGTTCATGCTCTGAATTTTTAATAGGTAGCAGGAAGAGATAGGGATAGGCAGAAAACACCAGCAGGCTGGACAAATCCTAGCACTGTGCTCTGATTTGGAGAGGGCAAGCAAGGTGGTCTAGGATACTATGGACAAAATTAGCCTGATTAGCTGATCCTGGTATAAATTCCTAAATGATTAGGCTGGGAAGGTCAGTAATGCCAGTCAATACATTTTTTTCCCCATGAAAATCAATGCATTCAAACCAAAACATTTCATTTTTGAAATGACAGGCTTGATAACTGCAAACATACTAAGACTTCTGAAGAGTGTGGGTTTTAATATTTCACCACCTTCTGGTTAAAAGTTATTGAGAAAGAATATTAGGTGAGTTGAGAACTAGCTAGCTGCCTTTTATTAGAAAGAAATTCAGTGGAGAATTATTGTCAACCTGGGGAGGAAGAAGAAACAAAACAGATTTTCAAGGACTAGCCTAATGCCAGTTAGTATTTTCATAAGAAAATCAGAAGAAAAAAAGTAGGTGAAGTAATGACTGAAAGCATGGGAAATTTTGATGAAGTCAGATCAGTTTGCAAGTGAAATATAGTCCACTAAGGTAAGTTGGATTTAGGTGTTTATAGAATCATAGAACGGTTTGGGTTGGAAGAGACCTTAAAGATCATCTAGTTCCAACCCTCCAGCCATGGACACCTTCCACAAGACCAGGTTGTTCAAAGTCCCCTCCAGCCTCATCTTGGACACATCCAGTGTTGGAGCATCTACAACCTCCCTGGGCAACCTGTCCCAGCTACTCACCATCCTCAGAGTGAAAAACTTCCTTACATCTAATCTAAATCTACCCTCTTCCAGTTTGAAGCCATTACCCCTCTTTCTATCACTACAAGCCCTTTTAAAAAGTCTCTCCCCAGGTTTCTTGTAGGCTCTGTTTAGATACAGCCAGCACAGTGTCAAACAATGAAGAACAGGTAATGAAGGCTTTACCTATAAAAAGAAAAAGTATGCCAGCAGCACCTGAAAGAACTTAGAGAGTCATTGTAATTGGGGCAAATCTTGAACCTAAGCTGCTAATTCAGTCTTTTGACCTGTAAACAGAGATTGACTTGTGGGATCTGTAAGGATTCTGCACTGAGATCAATATTACTGCAGTGTAGCTGTTTGACTTGTTAGTTTGAAAAAATCAACAACAGTGATTTAAGGGCTGGAGAAGCCTTACACTGAGAGACTTGAAGAAGTTGATTTGTTTAGTTTCTCAAGAATGAGAAGCAACCTCTTTACAACATGCAATATCTTCAGGAACAGAAAGTGTGCTATGTGCCAGAAGGTTCACAACCACTAAGTTTAAAGCTTCAACCAAATGAAAGTGAGTTAGAGTTAGACATTTTCTTTCAAGAGTAAGGATGTTTAACTATTGGAAAACAGTGTCAAGGGAAATGGTCTGTCTCCTGATCAAGAGTTAGATGCCTTATTGGAAGACAGACTTTTAAATGACAAAAGTGATAGCCAAGTTGCAAGACTTACTGGTAAGGTAATGAGGACATAAAAGAAAAGACATTTTTGTTTAAAATTCTACCAATCTCTGATATATGATATAGTAGTGCACCTGTCAAGAAAGATTTATAATCCAGACAGTTATAATGCAATTCATAGGCAAGTCTTGATCTTGGTGGCCACGATGGCAAAACTTTTATTGATTTTAATGGAATAAGCAATTAGCTAAGTCTGGTAAAATGTCAGACTAGATGCTAATCAGTGAGAACAAATCTAAAGTGATTTCTTGATATTTTCACTCCAGTCAATAATTTTTGGCTTCTTTGAAGTGCAACTCAGCTGTGGCCAGTGATTTCTACAGTTATTGTTATCTCGCAGATCTGCCAAGCACCTAAAACATCTAGTAGAATATTTAGCTTTTCAAGACAAAAGATTCTGCAGCAAAAGCAGAGTGACTAATTGATAACATATAAATAACATACTTTAGTTAAATAAATGGTGTGATTTTGCTTTTTAGTATATTTGATTACTGAAATCTTTCCTTTAATGCATTTTGAAACAGTGATTATTTTATCATAGCACAGATTTCTGTGTCAGACCCAGGAAGAGATTTCTAATCTGTGAGGAAGCAAATCAAGCAGGGAAATATTAAGAACCATGAACTGATAATGAATGAAAGAGAATGCAAATTCAGAACTTAAACAGTTAATACAATAATTAGCCAGGCCATTTATTCAGCATAGGAGTAACATTTGCACAAGCTACTTAGCATATGGTGATAGCAAGTGCAAATATGGTTGTCTAAGAGAATTTTCTCTGTGCTATCTCTGATGATTAACTCAATGTAAAAGACAGTGAGTAAGGAATATCTGTGGAACAGATCTTTTGGTACTTGCAAATTTTTATTCTCTGTCTAATTAGCCACAGGCTAGTATATGGACACAGATTGTTAATATCTATATCAAAGTTCAGGCGTCATCTAGTGCAGCTCATGAATGGGTGGCAAATTTGATGTGCAGAATGTTTTCACCACCCTACAAGATTACCCATCAAGATCTCATTGATAGAATACATTTGCAAAGAAAAAAACCTCACTGGAAAAAAAAGTTCTAATGCATCACACTACAGCTGGCAGATTAAAAATATAGTTAAATATATCTTAAAAAATGCAACATCATTGTCAGTAATCTGCAGGAGTAGGGCAAAAAGGAGTAGATTAGAACAACTTGCTATTATTGTTTTTGTATATTTTTTTAAAGGCATACCTGTCAGCTGAATATTTTTACTCTGTCTGCAATAACCAGTTGAGCAGCTCAGTAAATGCAATGACAACCTGATAAGAAAAATGATGTGTTCAGAGATATAAATAGTTTGAGCACACACTGCTATTTCCAGAGATTCAGAGAGGTTAGGAATGTATCTTGCATAACAGAAAAAGATAATTGCCAACTATGGGGGGGGCACTTAAGCACAGTTTTTTAAAAATGAGGAAAAAAAAGCAAGATTTTTTTTCCACCCCACAGGTTGCATACAAAAAAGCCCTGCAAATTGTACACCCTCAAAAGCATGAATCAGAAGCACAAATATAAGCTTAAGAATTGGTAGATGAGGTGCTATAAATTGTGTTCACATTGAGCTTCATTGTGGTTTTGTCCCAGTCCCAAGCAAGGCCCAAAGGCATGAATATCACATAAGGGTTCCCCCTGGCTCACTCTTTACTGTGTTTTAAATGCAATCTCCAGGTCAGGCTTGGGACAGAATTAGCTGATTATCTGGATCTTTGTTTCACAGGTTCTTGTTTGGATTTGGTCTTAACTTAAATCTATTGGGATGCTGAGAGTGTTGCACAAAAAAAGATGAGGAAGGCCCACATGGACAAGGTTTTATTCATGGGAGCTCTAGGTGGTGGCATATATTGACTCAAACAGTAAAGTCACTCTCAGGGAATAAGCAAAGAGGGAGAAAATAGAGGAGCGAAAACTCTCCCCAGTGGCCAGCCAGGAAGAAAAATGGTCATGTCTCCCAGATGGGCAACCTCTCCTGGTTGTCCTCTTCAGTGCAGCAGACATTCCCTCATCCATCATGTCCTGCACAACCTCCTAGCTGATGGTTCCTGCCTATGATCCTACTAGAACTCCCTTGAGCAAGCTTTGATTATATGTTGTACATTAAATAAACACTGAAGTTTCTGCATACATATTTTTGGATGATGAGTATTGGTTATTGAAATGGTTATTATGTACTGAAGTCATTCCTACTCTTTTTTTCTTCTACTATAAAACTATAAACTAAAAATAATACAAAACAAAGGGCAGGAAAGGGGGGAGAGAGAAGAATTATTTTCACATCAATGACAACTGCTTCCAGATTAAATTTGGCTAAATAAATATGTCTCAGGATTTGCAAGTGCAAGGTTACGAGAACAATGTGCAAGAGCAACAGCCTGAGGTATACAGGAGTAAAATGCCAGAGCAGCTTCAGGACGCATAGGTGAAGGTGGGAGAATGGCAGAGTGAGGTCACAAGTGACACAGGAAGCCCTCAGCATGAGAAAGGTTAAGGTACTCTAACATGAGGAATACTTCAAGTCTTCCCTCTGCTTTAATGCACAGTCAAGTGGGCAGTTGCCTGCAGAGAGCTATCATATGTTGTGCCTTCCCCCTGGTCCTCCAGGCATCTCATCTGTCCTCATGGTGATTCAGTCACCCAGCCCTTGACAGATATGTGGTGGGAGTCCATACTAGAGAGGCCTCAGTGTTACCTAGACCAACTACAGATGGGAACTGTAGGCAATCTGAACATAGGCTAGCTACAAGGGTGATGTAACCATAGGGTGTTGAGTCTTGAGGATGGACTGGAGACAGGCCGGTTCATTCTCAGAACAGTCATAGAAGCTGTAACCAAGAAGTTTCTATTTCTTGACCAAGTTCAAAAAGGAGGCTATTTCATCACCTCAGCTAACCCAAATTACTCCTCCTGATATATATGGCAGAGAGTTGAGAATGTCACTGCCCACATAACTAAGAACTGTTCAAGAAGTTCTGCAGGAGCTTCTCTCTGTCCTTTACTATCATCTGCAACGTGGTTAACGCCATGAACAACAGGAATTCCTTTGTTCTCTCAAGAAAGCAAAGTCAAAATACTCACTTTAGGGCTTTATCACTCTCCTTCTGACTTTATCAACATCAGATAAAGAACACCTCGATCCATATCCCTTCATGTCTCCATATCTGCAGATGAGAAGGAGAAATTATCCTGTATCCACTTATTTTCTGACAGCACATGAATTTTTGTCACAGGGTCAGATCTTAAAAAGAGGTTAGACTTCCCGACAAGCCACCAGGTAGATGATATAAAAAAATTAACTAAATAGCAAAACCTGACTGGAATTTTTCTAAACTCACTTTGTTAGATCTCATTATCACTGAGTTCTTTAAAGTTAGATAGGAATAACAAGTCTATCATTGAAAATTAAAAATATGTGTGCTACCATTCATACATCACCATGACAAAAAATAAATCAGTGTAGGTTCTTCATCAAGGATCTGGAGGCTTGTGGTAAGGAACAATACTGAGCTATGGGAGATTCTCTTTCAAGAGAGCTCTTGGACTAAAGAAAGATTAGATGAAAACAACTGTAAGAGAGTGTTAGGTTCTTGTCTTAGTAAAAGTAATCTTTCTCAACAAAGTAATACATAATTTAACACTATTGTATGTATGTATGTATGTATGTATGTATGTATGTATGTATGTATGTATGTTAGTTATTAGCAGGTTCCTAGGGGAGATTATCATTTTCCCATATCAGTTTTAGAAACGTAAAAGAAAAATACATCTTAAAAGAAAACTTTGGCTTCCTTTTAGGAAACCAAACAAGTATAAAACCTCATGAACGTTTTCCTCTTGTCCAGTCATGCCATCATTCAAACTATTTTAAAACATGACCCTGATGAGGCAATGAAGACCAAGGTGGCAAAAATACAAGTCTAAACTCTGATTGACCTATTTCTTTTAGCCACAAGCATGAAGACTACAAGCTTTAAAGAGCTAATGTGTCAGACATTGTCCTTATTTTTATGTCTGCTACATAGAATAGCTCAGGGTAAAACACGAGCCTGCCATGGGAAAAACAAACCAGCAACAAAAATAGAAAGTCTTTTCCAAAAATACTAAAAGTTTCCTGGAGAAAATCAATATGTGAAATGTATCTTATGAAAAGAAAACATAGATGTCTATAGCATCTTTATTACTTTAGACTATTAACAGTAAATACTTGTAACATAACAATATATCAGTTGTATTAATGGGAAATTCATTGGCAGAATTCTGTTAAAATATCGAAAAGGCACAATTCTTCCCTAGTAAACCTTTTGTCACACAGCCACAGGCATGCTGGAAAAATATATTCACAGTCAAGGGCAGAGGGATATATCCCATTTACCAAAATGAACCATGTGTTATCCTTCAGAAAATTCACAGTTCTGATCTAAATCCCTTCCCACTGGTGTAATTAGGAACAGAGTCAGACCAATGAGTGTTCTTGGAAAATCAACCTACAACTACAACACTGCAATAAGGTATTCCTGAACTGCAAAGAAGGATAATTTTTTGGCTTTCAAATGAAGGTCATATTATGTTGTTGGAAGTGGAAGCATACAGCTCACTGTGTACCAGATCCAAGCTGAGTGTTTCTCTGAATGACCTGCAGAGCAGTCTGGCAAAAGCTAGCAATGCAATTCAGTGACCAAAAGCACCATTCTCCATTGTCCACGCAATCCTTTGGACCTATCTTTTACGGAATATAATATTTCATCCAAGCTGCTAGGTGAACACTACAGATTACCCACACTGTCTGACAGAGATTGAAGTCTTTGCTGTGCAGAACCCCAAACAGGCTTGGATCAGAGATGTGTGGCTTCACAGTTTCTTGAAAAGCCCAATCCAGAACTGTCTACTGTCAATGCCAAGGCTTGCTTACAGATAATAGGCTGTGGAAACCAAGCTTCAATGGTGACTGTGCTGGAGAAGCAGAGTGGCAACTTGGAAGGCAGAAAGAAAACCCAAATGCACAGCTGAGAAGACAAAGTAAGGACTATGGCTGATTCTTCACAACTTGATGTTGTGGATACTTGTGTACAAGCTGTTGTCCTGTTATTGAGAGAATATGAAAAAGGCAATTCATGTAATATTAATGTTAACTTGAGAGACAGGAAGAAGAACAGGGAAGGAATCATTTCTTATTAATCTCTATTGCAGTGTATAACACAGTCCTCCTGTTTCTTCTCTACGACGATCTCAAAATAAAAGGCCAGGATGACATGTTCAGCCCATCTATTCCTATCTTGATTCTTTAGTTATTCTTTCATTAGAGAAATATCAAACACAACATAGCCCTTCTTTGCATTGTTCAGCATCCAACAGGTATCATCCTTTCCTGGAAGCAAGAGAGTAGCTGGCCTAGTAGCGGATGGAGGAGAATGTACCCAATGTATCTACATTCATTTTCAGAGAATCAGAGAGGAGAGGAGA
>VYZX01018582.1:5512-24650 GCA_013401335.1 Brachypteracias leptosomus
AATCCACACTAATCCATACAAAATCCACTCTAATGTATGTACATTAATTCTTTAACCACAGTATAAATATCTGTAGGTCCATAAAACTGTACTAAGAAGACAACCTCAAATCCACCCAAAAGTTGTTGAGCTTTCAAAACACCTGTAGATACACATTGCACAGAATTAATCTGAAAATGCATACTATGGCATTTTTTGAGATATCACTTGAAATGCATGCTCCGAATTTCTTTTATTTTGGGAGGATAAAACTCATGCCATTAAAAGACACACATCATTTCGGCGACCTCTATGGCATAGTTAACCAAAGCAATCAAATGGTGGTATCTCAAATTTCAGGATATGGAAATATTGCCAAATACTGACTTCATGAACGCAATCATAACCAGTTTTTACAGAACCAAGTTTTGAAGGTTTTCTNATATTTCATGTATAAAAGCAATACTTGCCAAGACATGATGCAGAGAGACGTGATAATATGGATTTTCAGGAAAACACTAATAAAATAGAATCTTGGGCCTTTTAAAATGTATTTTATTATGTAATAACTTTAAAGAAAGTATGCACAAGTATGTAATTTATTAATTTACATAAGCTTTATGACTATTTGCACACTACTCTAAGATAAAGCAAAAAGAAGCCTACTTTTTCAAACATACAGTATTCCTGAATAGATAATAATGGAAAATTACTTTATAAATAATATACAAAAAATTATGTCATTTAATAAAATACTTATTTTGACACAGGAAGAAATAAAAATCTTTATAAAGAGAAAAATAATTGTAAAGAAAGTTCTGCTGAGAGCTTACCTATTTATACCTCATTCTTAATTTGAAAAAACAGTATTTGATAATCACTTTTTGAATAAGAGTCCCTCTTCAGTAGATTGAGGAAGAATGAGTAGTGAATGATCATGCACAGGAACACAGGAAGCCTTACCCTGAGCCTCTGAACTTGGCAGCCTTGTTTCTCTGTCATTTTAAGAAAGTGACTGAAGTTTGACTCATCAAGCAGGAGATACACCGCAATCCCTCTAGCAGATGCCTCCACAATTTCTCTAAAAATATCCACATCTGTAAACATATCCATAACAATGGCAATGACCTGAATAAAACAGAAAAGCACAGATTATTGTATTGCATAAACACACATACAAAACTTTGCACTGGACAGCTAACACACTACTATTTTTTACACATCAAAAAGTTCTAGTATTTTCTATGTGGTACCACTACACCTGGAAAGCATTTCAAGACCCCTGGATCTCCTTTTTGAGAAGTCAGGTGTTTGCTTGTGTGACATTTGTCACAAGTACTGAGATTTGACAAAAAGTTCTGTTGTGGGTGTGTGTAGTGAAGGGAAATCCAGTGGAAGAAAAGAGAAAAGAGAATGGGAAACAGCAATATGAACACAGGGTGAAAAAAAACAACCCATCAAAATATAACTGCAGTGTGCATAAAAAAAAAAACAGATAATGTTTTGAACAAGGGGCTTCTTCATCTTTCATCATCTTCTCTAAAGCTAAAGGCTCAAGAGCTTGAAGAGCTGGAGGAGTTCAAGACTTCAGGGTCAACACTGATTTCAGCACTCTTACTGGGATGAAACTGATGAGAGCTTGATTCAGGAAGATCAGAGTGCTGAGTACCAGCTACTGCTGCCCTTCAACCTGTGAGGATAACATAGCTATTTCTGATTGGCAAAAGCAATGTTCTGCTAATGGTACTTTGGAGATGATATACTATTGCCATATCACTAGCAATTTGGGAAGAATTAATATTGAAGCATTGGAGGAAATAACAGAGGGAGAACAGGTATGTGTGTAAATTTTAAAGATAATCTCTTATCCATTAGAGTTTTAATTAAAAGCTCCAATTTGATGGCTCAGGTGCAAATTCAAATCAAACAAAGCCTTTCACAGGTATCAGAGCAGGCTCGATAGTGAACACGCTTTACCTTTTTCACTAATCTTTAAACTATCTGTACTTCAACTTTAATGGCATAATTTGTTAAATTACAGTCACTCATCTTATTCCAAAGCTGAAAAAATTAAACTCTCTCACAAAATTTGGTAAATGCTGTTGCACGCACCCAGTAAAAGTTATGTCTCCACCCATGTGAATTACATTTTTTAATCCTACCTGCTTAGAACTAAAAGACTCACTTAAGCCAAACATGCACTTAAAACACTAGAAATATTAATGAGATCTGACCTAGAAAAAATAAAAGTAAAATAATAATGTCATTAGGAAAGGTAAAGACAGTTCCTGAAGCAGTAAAAATGAAAGAACTTGGCCTTACCACAACATGTCACCCGGCAATAAAAAGACTGTTTACAAATCCATCAGTCAGAGAACAACAGAATAATAGCATGAAGTAATTCAATTCTTTCAAAAATTGTAGGTAATATGCCCATGCACTACCTCATTCATTTTATTGATTTTTTGAAAATAAAACCTAAATATGATTTTTAACAGTACAAATTATATTTCTTTACCTAAATTTGAAAGGAAAGACTGAAAACCAAAAAAGTTTATCTTGACCCTAAGGATCTCCTCACTTTCAGACTGTACCTTCTGCTTGGTGTTGTTTCTGAGATGCACAATGTTAACTGAACATGGCAACCCTATTTATTCAATTGTCTTGTTTCACTCATGTCTGAGCAGAAATATGCCAAGAAAGATCAAGTGTATTAGGTAAAAAGATCAAAGAAGAAAGTCTGTTCTTAAATTGATTTGTTTCATTACCTGTATCCCCCTCTCTCTGAACTCCCTAATTTCTTCTTAATATTTCCTCTTCTTCAGATCTTTTAAAAACAGGTGCTCATTACAGTCAAGGAGCTATTTAAACGTAAGAGAGAAATCCTGAACAAATTCACTAGCATACACTGACATGAATATATGAAACATTCAAAAGCAACAGTGCAGCCTTCAAAAATGATTTTAACATTTTGCTATGGCAGATATCTAAGATGCTAATTTGTTTGCAGCATCTGTGGTTACACAGGCTGATATACCAGAAATATACAGAAAAGAATAAACAAGAATGATTAATAAAAACTAAAACCCAACTCTGACTAGAATGGCCACATCTGTCTTCAAGAAGAGGGGAGGAGAGAAATAAATACATGAACAAGTAGGTCAGTAAGCTGGTGGCATGAAAGGGATGCATGTGCACTACTATGCAGATATTTCATAATTTGGGAATGAACAGGGAAACTCTCTTTGTCTTCATCAGTAGAATTGTTCTTAAACTACTTAGTTTATTAATTTTGGAGTTAATTCTGCAAAGCATCAAAGTAGTCTTGCAAGAAAAAGTATGTTTCACTTACAGAGTTGGGATAGGGATTACCTTCTGAAACCTAAACCTTGTGCTAGCTGAAAAATCATCACCATGTTTAAGGACATGTATGCAAAGCTACAGTCATGATTTGACAACCAGCTGGACATTCCCTGGAAACCAAAGATGACTCTTATTGTACACTCTCATTAGCCTGCCCATTCACTGTTAGAAACACTCAATTAATCTAGTCAACACAAACATAATTAGGCTCAATTGCTGGAGGAAGAAGAGTGCCAAATTTGAAGATAAGCACATGATATACAGTCGTAAGTAAAAAGTCATTTACAGTGAGAAGTCATTTCTGTATACTGATTTCAATGAGTCAGACTAGCTGTTTGATCTTAAACAATAGATTCCGATGCACAAAGAGTGTCTTTCATAAATGTCATAGAATATTCTGGCTTTTAAATGTGCTAAGCTTTTCTTAACTTTTTTGGAGCGGGGGGTGGGGCAGGAGGTCAGGGGTTGGGGCAGGTACACTTCCCTGTACATTTGCCTACTTTGCAGCAGAAGGGAGTATTGATCATGAGGAAAGAAAAAGCCAATAGGGTATTCAGGGTCCTAAGTTTTGATTAATTAAGGAGACCAGAAATTACTTCAAAAGAGGTATTCTATGTTTATCTGCCTTTAATTAAAGCTGTAACAACAGCTGCAGGATTAGTTACTTGCTGCATCACTTTGGAAGAAAAGATTTCACTACTGTGTTTTTATGTTTGTTTTTTCAATTGCAGAGCTGATTATCACCCTGATACGTATAAGAAGAAGCCACATGACACTGAAATACAGCAAGGAAGAAAAACTGATAAAATTCAAATAACAGAAAATAGGTCAGAAAATTGCCAATTTCACAAATTCAGTTTCTTTTGGGCATAAAAACAGTACCCTGTGTCAGGAAAATCCCCCATGGCAGAACATGCCAGTGTCATACAGTAGGCTTCCTTAAAAACTGCCATTTTCTTTCCAAAGTGTATTTATTTTCCAAAATGCAGAGGTCTTTTCAAAAGCAAGCAACAATGTTTTTATAGAAAATACAAAGGACATCCAGCCATGCAGGGGACACTGGATGGGTGCAGGTGCAGCAGTTTTCTGCTGAAAGCACCAGAACTCTGGGAGAACTTTCTAAAACTTGAGAAACTGATTATCTCCCTGATAAAAAATGACCCTCAGTTAGGATTAATTAAGCATTTTACACTTTCAAGGAGGAGCAAATTGTTGGGGGAGAAGATATTTGCTGTGCATAGTATCAGATAACACTGATATTATGCACAGCAAGAATGAACTACCACCACCTGATTCGGTATTAGATATAAGAGCACATTTCGGTGATTAACTGGCAGTGCAGAAAACAATTTTTATACTAGTCTTCTCCGCATAAAATTAAATTTAAATGATCTTAGATTGTCACTAGTAATCTTTTAATCTTATCTTCTTTTTTTTTTTTAAGTGGTGAGTGCTTTTTAAGGTTAAAATTTCATTTCAGTGGCATCCTTACAGAAGAAGAAAATCTGCTGCAGGTAGTAAGTACAAAATTACTCCTAATACAGCCAACAGTTGTATCAATTTAAATGAATGCTCCAGTAGAGCCATAGTCTATTACTCTTACTACTATCTTGACACTAAAACTATGGCTTCAATAGAAAAGTAAAGCTTCACACATTTCTTTAACATTTTAGAAACATTTAAGTACAGTCAGAAAAGCATAATTTTGTTGAATAGCACTATTTTTATGCAAATATTTTAAAACATACCATTTTTTTTGGTAAGCTGATGCATTTTATTTAATTCACACAGTATTGAGTAAAGTAACATTTTAAAACTCATTACCTCTAAACTATCAGATCATTTTAATAGAAAGTTCTTCTCATTCTTTAACAGTTTTTAATAATCTCCTAGTTCAGAAAATGGCTCACTTCTACATAAAATAGATTCATAAAAGAGAGATATGCACATTTTTTGAAGGTTAAAATAAACAACTGCAGCTGAAATACCCTGCAAAATTATGGAGATTCTTGCAAAACAGGAGCTTAAGTACATGGTAACATGAGACCACACTGGATATCATGAGACTGTAAATGGAGGTCAGTCGTTGCTCGTAGGAGATGCTAGTTTGGGCCCATTCATGTGCATTATATTTGCTTAATGGTTCTCACCTTTAGAAACTAACTCTATTCAAAAGCTTATATAGAAAGAAATTGCCAATCCCAACAGTACAAATACACCTATCACTAAAAACCTCCCGAGCATGTCCAGGGGAGGGCCACCAAGGTGCTCAGGGCTGGAGCACTTGCCGTGTGAAGAGTATGTGAAGGAGCTGGGTTTGCTCAGTCTGGAGCAAAGGTAGCTTCAGGGAGTCTTACAGCAGTCCCCGCTGCCTTACAGGGAAGGTCTTGAGAAGACAAAGCCAGGTTCTTCACAGTGGTGGCAGGACAAGAGACAATGGTCAAAATGAGAGAAAAAAAGAGCACTTCTGACTGGATATATGAAAAACCCCTCATCTCACAAGGACAGCCCAGCAGTAGATCAGGTTGCTCAAAGACATTGTCTAGTCACCATCCTCGGAGGTTTTCAAGACCCAACTGGATAAAGCCCTGAGCAACCTGGTCAAATCCTATTCTTAGCCCTGCTTTAAGCAGGCGGTTGGACAGGAGACCTCCTGAGGTCTCTTCCAACTGGCCAAGTCTGAAATTCAATGATTCAGATCTACCCCACACTCCTATCATTGTCAAAATCCAAGCAAATTTTGCCATGTTTGGCAGCAATTAAAAATTCTGCCGTAAGGCTTAAAGAAAACAAACAGATCTCATAAATAAAGAATACTGAGAAGTAAAGAAGATTTTCTGCTTTACTTCTCCCATTTTAGCCTACCTAGACTTCTCCAAGGCATTCGACATGGTCCCCCACAGCCTCCTTCTTGAAAAACTCACATATTATAACCTAGACAAATGGTCTGTACGGTGGGTGGGGAACTGGCTGACAGGCCATACCCAGAGGGTACAGCTGGTAAATGGCTCATTCTCAAACTGGCAACTGATCACAAGCAGGACCCCCCAGGGATCAATATTGGGCCCAGTGCTGTTTAATATCTTCACAAGTGACTTGGATGTTGGGATCAAGAGCACCCTGATGAAGTTTGCTGATGACACGAAAATAAGTGGTGTAGTTGACACTCCAGAAGGGAGAGCCACCCTCCAGAAGGATCTAGAGGACAGGCTAGAGGGGTGTTGCAGGAACTTTATGAGGTTCAATGGAGACAAGTGTAAAGTCTTGCACCTGGGAATACATAACCCAGAAATGCAGCTCAGACTGGGATCCACCTGGCTTGAGAGCAGCCCTATGGAGAGAGACCTGGGGGTCTTGGTGGGCAGCAGGTTCAGCATGAGTGAGCAGAGTGCTACAATGGCAAGGAGAGATGGCAGGATGCTGAGTTATATCAAAGGAGCATCACCAGCAGAGATAAAGAAGTAATAATCCCACTTTACTCTGCACTGGTCAGGCCACGCCTTGAGTAGTGCATTCAGTTTTGGTCCCCCCTATACAAAAAAGATGCGGAGAGGCTGGAAAACCTCCAGAGAAATGCCACAAGGATGATCAGGGGACTGGAAGACCTGCCATATGAAGAAAGGCTGAGAAAACTGGGCTTGTTCAGCCTTGAGAAGAGAAGGCTTAGGGGACACCTTATCACCATGTACCAGTACATAAAGGGTGGCTATCAAGAGAACGGAGACCCTTTTTACAAGGAGTCACATGGAAAAAACAAGGGGGAACGGTTGCAAGTTGTTCTTGGGGAGGTTCCAATTGGAGTCCAGAAGAAAATTCTTTACAATGAGAATAATTAAACATTGGAATAGTCTCCCAAAGGAAGTAGTGGATTCCCTTACATTAGACAGTTTTAAGACTCAGCTTGACAGGGTGCTGAGCCATCTCATTCAAACTGTATTTTTCTATCTTGAAAGGTTGGACTAGATGATCCTTGAGGTCCCTTCCAACCTGGCATTCTATGATTTTTGTAAGAATTTTTAAAGAAAATTCAATTAATCATAGCTCAGATTCAGGACATCAAAATCAACCCTTTTAATGGATATATACTGAAATTAAGACATAGATGTAATGAAAGGCCTTTACTGCTAGTGCTCTGTAAGTCTATTTTGTGAACTACTGACAGTTTCATTACCCCAGTATCTTCACTCCTTTCACAAGCACTAACTATAACTCTTTAAGGGATATCTTGCAGAGTGTGCCATTTAACACCTCCTTTGCTATAAAGAGCAAAAAAGAGAAATCCTCTAATGCAACTGCTTCCTTGAGTCAGGCTTTACTAAAGATACACTTACCATTATATCAATAGCCTAGCAGTCAATAATGTTAAAGATCTACCCAGCACTGCAAGAGTACTGATTTCTTGTAACCTACATGAGGCTTACTTTGGGCATGCTATGACAAAAATCCATATTACTGTGCAGTGCTTTTGAATGTCACCACTATTCCTCACCCCAGGACTGAAGAACCACATTTCAGATAGAAATGTTAACTCTGGTCTTGTTGACCTTTTCCCTGGTACTCCAGCCAAATTCCTTTTCACAGATGTCTGTTTTGGAGAGAATGCCCTTGTGGCACTGATACAGTGCTATCTGAATCTGGCCTTTCTCAGAGAGCAGGCAGGTCATGACGCTTGGAACAGTGCAGAAAGATAGGGTGCTGCATACCTTGCTGCTAGCAACATGAGGCAGGGTGGAGTTCAGGCACCATGAAAGAAAGACAGACAGATTTTGTGATCAGTGCAGATAGCCTTCCCACAAGTAAGCTATGTAACATGTCCCACAAATTAATGTAGGGTTTTAAAATTATCTTATGTTGTTGTTTGTAGTTGAGGGTCTAGATCTGGTTTATGCTTGCTGCAATTTGTATTAGTAGAATCCTAATAAATCATCTGATACCCATACTTTACAGCACTATTCCTAACACCAGGGTGCTTCTAAGATCATTACTTTCGTATTAATTTTCCAAATTAAACACAGCTCTGAAATGTTTGCACAACACAGCTTTCCATTGCAAAACATACTTTTGAAATCATTGTGAGTTGCACCTGAATATCTTAGGTCACCTTCAGGCTGGCTGAATTGCTGAGTTCTCACATAGCAACTGCAGAACATCAGAAATTTTGAGATTAACTGCCAAAGAATAGTATAATGAAGTGATCCCTCCTCTGTAAAGAGTCTAGATACAACAATACAAGCAGCAATCAAACATCTGAGTAGGATCCATTCTTCTAAAATTACTGTAGCAATGTAATGGAACAAGCTCAGATGGCTGACATTTATGCAACTTCCATGAAGTTAATTTCACTACTTGTAGTAGATTATCACCAAAATTGGCTCCCTGAGATTATATTTAATTTATTTAATTTGGCTCAGGATTCAGAGGGCAATAGACCATAACCATACAGCGTACTTCAAAATGTTCTTTCATCATTGCATTCTTTAAAAGCAGTTTAATTAACTACAGATGAAGTCTGGCACATCACTGTAACAGGCGACTACTCTACCTCAGAGGAAGCACTCTGAACCCTCACTATCTTCTCCTCCTGCTCCAAAAGAATGTTTCCACCATCAGTACTGAGGACACAGAAAGCGTACAGCTCAGAACTGACTATGTCTTCTGTTCTGACCACCAAGCCTGTTTGCGATGTCACATACCTGCGATGCAATGTAAGTGTTTTAAGGTGAAAACTAAGTTTAAATGGAATAAAAATTAACTTCAACATGTATATTAGCAGTCTCAAATGACCTCAACAGCTTATCTCTGTAATAGGATGTTAGACACGCTCAAGATCAATGAAAATTCATAAGAAAAGAGTCATTGTCCAGAAAAAAAGGTAAACTAAAATTCTAGAAACCTCCTGCAAAACAATACGGAAAACTAATGCAAAATATTCTCAGAAAATTATGAAGGCGAGCAACCACAAAAAGCACTGTATCTATAGTTTGACTGTGCTTAACTGTGTAGCCCACATGACAAAGCCTCATCTGTTCTGTCCAAAACATGTAAGAAGGATGTGTGGAAGGGGAGCTATCAGTAATATATCAGTAACAGGGAAAAATGTTCTGATCCTGAAAGCAAAAAATGATAGGGCAGTGAAAACAGCAGCTCTGAAGAAGGATGTGATTTAACTTTGAAATACACTGGGAAAATCAATTTATTACAATGTACCATCTTCATCACTACCTGACAATTCAGGGTTACCTCTTCTACAAACAAAATTAAAACCAATACAAAAGAGAAGTCCTCTGAAGTGCAGATAAGACTGTTTTCTCTGAAAAGTGAATGTACAGGTGCCTTCTGCATTACCTTTCAGTAAGCTATTGCAGGCTGAGCTAGCAAGTCATACGTGTACCATCTTAAAAAGACATCTTCTGTGTTACCTCTTAAAATTTGTACAACCGGGAATTTTACAGGTGAGTATCTTGCAAAACGTATGGGAGTGAGCTACCTTAATTCTATAACTGTGATCTATATCTATGGGTTTGGTAGTTGTTATTCTGGATGAAGGATTAGTAAGAACTCAGCCTGAGTTTACTGAATTACAGGAGACACTACCTTGCTGTGGCCAGCAGCAGAGGTGATAATTCTTCTGAAGCTTTACTTCCTCGCATGCAGAATCGAGTTTCAGCAAGTCATGGAGATGAGACAAGGGAAGAGGATATTCTGAGGATTCTTTGTGGGGACTTTCCAAGAAGCATTTATAAACCTAATCCTTGCAAGAAAGGATCTGCAAAGAAACAGCTGCTGCCCAGTGACCGGCACGCCATAGACAAGAAAAGATTTACCTAAATCTGCAAAGAACTGTCATGCACGATTAAAGCAACAAGGATTCACAATGTTCCATTTTAACACTTTCATTCCTGCTTGCAATGCTCCCATCAATAACTAAACTGCTTTTGGTTATCTAACAAGCAAGCTGTGTTCTATCACTGTAAACAGAAGTGGGTGGAGGTCCTACAGAGAGACACATAAGGCAGCTCAGAAAATCCTTGGTGTGAAGGAGGGAACATGTTTGGGAGCTTATTCTGTCTTTTCTTCTGTTGCCATTGAGGTCTTTCCTCTGTTCTTAGTGCCATATGGGCTACAGCTGGTTGGGTAGCAGGATTTAAATATTTGTATTTAGCTCTCAGAATGTTCTTATTCAGTCATTCTGGGAAGCTGCCAAGCTTTTCCTGAGGAAAGCAAACAGAAAGGAAATGCCAGGATTTCTGACAGCTTACGACTCAGCTATACCAGAATGGAAATTCATGACAAAAATTAAAGCTACTTCTCTAGCCTCCAGCTTTCTCTATGATGAATTTCAAAGACTTGCTGCCTCAGAAATAATTTTTTATTTAAAAGAGTATTAGCAGCATTAATATGTGGGTTCTCACTAGATCCCTTAATATTTAGGGAATGTTCAGGTGACTTGAATTAATATTATAATGTTATAATTTTTATTTTAAATTTGTTTGTAAGTAGAAGTACTCATTTACGCATAGGTGCATTATCTAGTGACTACCCAAAAACAAACAATGTGCAACCATGTGCTAGGCCTTAATTATTTTTTTTCTAAGTGCCAATAGCAACTAGAACTAAACTCTTAATAAATTTTACTTTTTGATCTGCTGTGCAGGATTGAAAATCTCATATGACAACCCCAGAGACCACTCTCAGTTTTGAAACTTCCGCCAACTTCTACCTGGCCAAGGTAAGTAAGAGTTGACTACCATATAGTGAAGAATTCTTTCAATACTTGAAACTATCAATGGTTGCCATAAATTGCCATACACAGATGAGATTATGGGAAGAGGCCACCTCAGACTGAGGGTGTGTGATGGGAGGAGCAGAATGCAAAGGGACAAAAATGTTTTTTAAAATGTCCATTCAAATTGATTCTGCTTACAAATATCCTTCATGCCAAGGGAGAGCAGACTGGGTGCCAACACTTCTGAGGGCTCTTTCTGAGATTTCCTTCAAGAAATCTTAAAATAAAATGCTGCTTGACTTGAAGTAAATGTCCGAGATTTCAGCTAATGTGATAACAATTCTCAAACAGATTTGGGTTTTTTTCCATCATGTATGAGTTCCTCAAGAATCCTGTATAAACACATTGTCAACACCGAACCCCACTTCCTCAGAATTTACATATTCAAAAACCCTAGACAATGTATAGAAAACCACAATATTAATGAACTCTTATCAGTTGTAGACTTTAAATTCTAAAAACAAGCCATTTTTCTTTAAAGCACACAACTTTGCTGGCATTTGTTCATTAGACATTGGAAACAATGAAAGATTCTCTTATTCAAAGGCAGATTTGTAGGAAGAAGAGATGATTCAGACTCACTTTTCTAGACCAGAAAGAATAACATAACTTTGCTGTTAAGTTTGCTTATGGAAGAGCTGTGCACTGTCAGCTTTGAGAAATCAATAGTAAACACATTTCTGAAATGAAATGGGAAGAGCTGAACATCTAATATTCATATTTTATAAATAAAGAACATATATAAAATATCCTGCACAGGGTGCAATGCTGCTGCTAGTATATATATATTTCAGGAAAAAAAAAAAAANCGTGATTCCGTGTGGGAAAAAAAGAAAGGCAGGGACTTAAGACAGAGACAGAAACAGTGCTTCCATAGTTAACCCTGTAAAATAATGGAGGTAGATTAAAATAAGTGTTTCAAAAGCCGGAAACACTTATTTTCTACGTTTCTATGCACAGTAAGATTTTGGTGAATCCAAGTCAGCACACAAACCTGATGTGTTTTGGAGTTTATGATTCAGAAAGACAGACTTTGAATGCCTATATGCAGTATGTTAACCACAGTCCACAAGAGTGGCCTATCAAACATTTTTAGCATGCAGAAAAATAAAAACACACAGTTATGGAGGACTTGTAAGCCATGTACTGGTAAGTCCATAAGCCTTATATCAGGGTGACCTTGCAGCAAGTAATAGAACTTCTTTAGAAGATTATTGTTTTGTAACATAAAAGACATTGCATCCAAGAGAAAACAAATCTATTTTGGATAGCGCTGCCCAATTAATAAAAAATTCAATTGTCAGATTTCAAATTAGTGGAAGCCTACAGACCAATAAGCATGACCTGATTATACTTAATACTGAGAAACAAGCCCTACTTATATAATTAGTTGTTGGAGGTTAGTCCTCTACAGACACTCAAAACTTCTTCCAGATGGTAGATTTCATAATCCTAAGGAACACTGCTAGTGAAAGTGTCTCAGAGATAAATGTAGAAGAAAAAGGGGAATAAAAAATCGGAAGTCCCTGAAGAAGACATTTTTGATGTTCATAGAACCCAAACTGAGACTATAACCAATGCTGGTTAAAATCCTCCCCTAGTACCTGGTCTAGCAAAGGTAATACCAAAGCAGCAAACACAGTCCTCAACAGAGGCTTCTGTTAGACTTTGGAAAGAAGTGGGATAATCTCCTTGTCTTAGAAGGTAAAGAAGGAACATTAGAGTAATGTTTTTTACAATAACTGCCATTAGCAGACCCAAGTAATTTACACCTAACACAGTGAAGGAATTCTTTGCTCTGCTGTTGGTCATTTTTAATTAAACTTTTGAGTATCAGGGAAATAATGCTTATGCCCAATATTTAAAAAACAGCTTGAGGATCAAGCTCAGCCCAACCAAAAGAGTCAATGCATACAGAAGTAAAGGCTAATCATGTATTTAGGGAAGGGTAAATGACAAAAAGCATTGCTTATTTCATCCTTTTTCAAGATTACAGGTTCTGCATTCAGCTTCATACATGTGATTAAGTCAGCAAAAGACATGAGGTATACACACTTAAGGACTGGTTTATGGCCAGGTGTTTAAAGCAGCTGCTATGTAAAAACATTTTGATTGCATGCAAGTACTTCTAGCAGCTTGTAGGACTCAATAATATTAAAGATTTTCATTCTGCTGTCACAAAAGTACATTCAAAATCACTACAATTTACAGATTATGGCCTGCTTCTGCTACCCTCCTCTCTTCCTGCTCTCACTGCCTTCTCCCTTCCCTCTTTCCTTCCCCCCTCTTCACTCCCTTAATTCTTTCTTCCTTCCTGTCCCTCCCTTCCTCCCTCTTTCAAGAACTTCAAACTCAGTTATATTTAAGATTGGAAAAAAAATATTTGATTTTAGATACTGAATGTGTGTTCCTACGGATCTTATGCAAACTTTAAAATACGTCACTTTTTATTGCACATTTTATGACCGTAGCATTATGATATTCGCAATAAAGCTTTTGCTTCCTCCTGCAGATGCTATTTACTCCACTGCCACTAATTTCAAACCCTACAGATGTACCTAATTCTGTTTAAGGAGCTCAATTCAAGCAATAATAAGGTTAGGGTAAACAAGAAAAATACAGAAGCTAGGCTGTTTAAAATTACTGGTCACAGGGCAGTGATGGGTCAGTATAAAGGCAAGCCCAAAACCCTATATAAATAGAAGAGGATGAACAATAATAAATTTCCACAGGACTTAACTCTGACAAAGTCTCTGTTCACTTTATATGTATCTTTAAAACTTTTCCTGTTTAGCTCTATGACAAAGTAAAATGTATTTATAAGTAAAAATACAATGTCTGGGCAAATACATGTAGTAACATTTATGCTGCTAAAAAAAGCAACAGCAACGATGTCAGATCACTATTCTGCAATACGTATTACAGACATAATGAATGCCTGTGTATGTCCATATGGAACATAATTACACCTGAATGCCAAGTAAAGAACACAATCAGATGATTTTAACTATTTTTATTTTCAAACATGGTGCCACTTGAGCAGGAACCTTTCCTGATGCTTGGGAGGATTACAACACCTGCTTATAGAGCAGCTTCAGTGAATGGTGCAACACGTTGCTAATGACTGTGTGCTGGCAGGCTGCATTCCAATTTCACCTATTTTAAAGACAGGTTGTGAAACTAATTAATTAATTATTGTCTGTAAATCACGTTGAGATCCTCAGGTGAAATCCATTACCCTGACACGCTAGATTATTTATTACAGATTAGATGAAAAAAGGAAAAAATAACTGCAGGCTAGCCTGAAAGCATCAGCAGAATGTCCTAAAGATAAAAAAAAATTAATTTAGTTAACAAGTAATCATGTGCAGCTTTTCAGGAAGAAAACAAATTAAAATTTTTATGCATATTACCATATGGAGCAAGATGTCTGAAATAGAAGGGAGGCAATTTAAAAAAACCTTCTCAAACCTCCTGTGAAGCAAACTGAAATGAAGCAGATAAGTAATTCTACAATTCTCGTAGATCCCAGTGGAGCGTATAGTGAATTGGAACTAAATAAGGTATTAAACAAAATTTAATTCCTGTATCAAATGCAGCACTTAAAAAAAAATAAGAGATGAATTAGAAGTAAAATTATTACTAGTTGAAAGAATTATAATTTTAGTAGCAATAGTATGCTTTAAAAAAAAATAAATTTTGAAACCCTCTTAGAGCTTTTTAAGAGAAACTTGACAATTCTTTCTCATAGGTGAATCTTCCACAGATAGTAGGCATTTGAGGGAGTAGCAAGCCAATGGATAAGAAAGGAAATTAATAGAAACAAATAAAAAATTAAAAGAAGCATTTATTTCTTATTTCTTTCTGGCAGGATTATTCTAAACTGATCTTTTCATCTCTATGTGAGCTGAATTTTGAATAGCCATCTTTGTCAGACAACGTCAAGCCATACAGCTTACGAATGATCTTGGTGCACTTACTTTATTTTTTTGTACATGCAGTTAGCACCACCTTTCACTGATCTGCATACAGCTCCTCAGCAAGGCCACAGGAGAAGTATTAATTCATCATTTGCAATTTGATGTTGCAATTATGCAAAATCATGGAAAAGATTATTTGCTCTTTGTGATAAAGTCAGATCAGATAATCATAACACTCCATCTTCGATATCTTTCCATTTAAATGTAAAAGTTTATTTTTAATGTTTAAAAATTTTATTCATTGTAATTATGATACTTTCTTAAATCAGTCATAGGCCATTTCCAGGCTGTGTCTGGGGAGGAGCAGCCTATCTGCTGGGCTGCAGGAGAGAGTTCTGTGATCCAGACTCCATTGCCTCAGCCACAGGCAGGGCATCGTCTTCCTATGCTCATGGTCTGCTCCTCTCATTTTTCTCATCCTCACAAGGATAATGTGAAGCATTTATTCAGGAATGAATAAAATGAATAGTTATACAAATAAATGAGTTATCAGTGTGCAAGTAAATGAACCCTTTACACTCAATTGAGCTAGTGGCCAACATGGCAAGTTAATAGGGTTTTATTAATGGGTAGGAGAGAAACATATTATCACAAGTCTTCTACTGTACAACTTCATGTATGTGAGATAATTCTGCTTTCTATAAAATATTCCTTCCGATGAGCACTGCATGCTAGATCACACACACACATTCCTCCCCTCCATTTGGGTAATGATAGTCAGAGATCTAATCATGAACCATGCTGAACACCTGCAAGAAAGGCAAAGATCCCAATGGCAAGGGGATTTCTTCTTAAACATCACAGCAGGCACCTGGATTTAAGAATGGAGGAAGAAGAAAATCAGTCTCAGGGGCACCTACTGCAGCTCTTCAGTAGCTTTCTTGAAGAGAGCTGCTGTCTGTGCCAGTGAGGCCCTCGCATGTTTTGTGAGGCCCACAAAACATTCCCATGATGAATAGATTTGTATCTCAGGAGTATATATGCTAGCAAATATGAGCACTAGAGAGGAAAATTCACCTGTTCTGCCACTGAAAACAACCTGTCTAATTGCAATGAACAAAAGGCAGAAACACCACTGACTAAACCACCCATGGTCTTATATTAAGCCACATTCTGTTGGAAAATTAGCTCTTGAAAAATGTGCCAAGGATGCTAATAGCTTAATATACTAGATGACATGAGTTGCTTAAGGATGGACACAAGAACCTGCAATACCTCTGTGGAGGAGAGGTGAACATTTTATTCCAGGAACACTTCGGAAAATAACTGCTTTTTGATGCAAACCAATGCCTTTCAAATACACATTTGTTCTTAAGGAGTACCTCTCTGATCTCAGGAAAGGTCTTCCTTTGGTAACATGTCCACTCCAAATTCATGCCAATAAGGCTCTCATACTAGACTGCTGTACATCCTGTGCATACCTAGAAACCATGCTTTCTGGAGCACAGTATGTGCACAGTATGTGTAGAGGGTTACACGCACATGAACACACACTGACTGAAAAAGAAATATTCTAGTATTTGCCTCTTCCCTGTAGATAAAAATTTTCAAACCAGCATTGCATTGACAAAAGTGTGGAATAAACAGCACTTGTTTCAGATGCAATAACAGGACAGCTTTTACCATTTTTTCTTGCTCACTTAAAAATGCATGTATCTTTTATTGTTCTTCAGAGTCTTTCCTTGTAATTCTGAACCTGCTTACAGATATTGGTGCAGTCTGTACTGACTAGAGAGATGAGGTGCAGCTATCAGGAAGGAATTTTTCAGAGAGTTTATAATTTTTGGTCAACTATGACCAGCAGTTGGAAATCAGGGATATGATTTAGTTGAGGACGTGTCAGTGTTAG
This sequence comes from Brachypteracias leptosomus, assembly GCA_013401335.1. Classification (NCBI taxonomy): domain Eukaryota; kingdom Metazoa; phylum Chordata; class Aves; order Coraciiformes; family Brachypteraciidae; genus Brachypteracias; species Brachypteracias leptosomus. Next base: position 22,470 of record VYZX01018582.1, read on the forward strand.
TTTAATGATGGGACTTGATGATCTTAAAGGTCTTTTCCAATCTAGGCAATTCTGTCATTTGTGATTAAAAGATACTCCAGTCTCTTATCAGTCATAAAATATACAATATACATTATATTAGTTGACATAGAAACAATTTTTGCAATGAAATGAGTCAGGTATGCAACAGATAAGATTTTCATGACATTTATGTGGGTGACTGAGCATTTGCTGAAATGCAACCTAAATCAGAAACACTACTTCAACTGAACAACAAAAAAGGTATTTTCTTGTTTCTCAAAGCAGCATAGAGGAATACTGTAGCACAAAAGTAACAGCAGAACACAGGCAGCTAATGGAGAAGCAAACAACACTCTGCTTCTATTTGGATATGACTGAAATATTTCTACTTGAATGCCCTAAAGCAAACAAACAATCTCACAGACAAGAACAAATACACAGAAGGTTAATACAAATTACAAAGTTTTAAACCTTTAGAAGCATCCGAGAAGGCTGGTTCCAGCTTAAGCTCTCAAAACTGTGTTCACTGCCCCTAGTAGAAGAGTACCCAGACTATGTCTATGTCTTCAAAAATCACTCTGAGCTAATATTCACATGTATAGATGAGGAGCCTGCATTTTATAAGGAATTTGTATAAGAGTCTTCTAAGCCTTAGATGAATGCTTTTATCCATAAGGGTTTCTTATTCAGCAAAAATAAAAGGATACAAAGAATAACTTTTTTTTTTTTTAAAGGATATAAAAGATATTTGAATTGATACAAATGTATGGAATGAGAAAAGCATGTGAGTCACTCCAAAAAAGCATTTTAGCTACTCTAGAAGGCATTAGCATAGAAATATATTTTTAATAGACTAATATTATTTATGGCTTTCCAAATCATCCACAGCATAACTAAAAAAATTAAAACTTACTGAAGTCTGCTACTTCTCTGTCATAAAGGACTCAGAAAAATTACCAGTAAAAAGAAGCAGCTTTTTGAATTCCTCTCAAATTGCTTACAATAACACTTAAGTGCATACAGAAAGCTTTTCATATGTAAAACACAAACCATTTCATAAATGTGGGAATAACATTATTGCATCTATTTTCATCTGGGAAACTGAAAATATATAGGGTGTGTGTGTGCATGTCACACCACTGTCCTGTGCAGGGACATCTGAGTCAGCCCATTGCTAATTAGTTTTGTGACTGGAAACAGTCTAGTCACACTAACGTGATGCTCTGGGAAGGAGAAACGCCCTGTTCCTTGTGAATCTCCTCGCTGCACTTTACGTGCCATGTGAACAGAACCTCAGAGACTAATGGCCTGCATTTACAGAGGTGCTGAACATCCCAAAGTCCCTCTGAAAGCAATCCCTGCAGCTACACAGCAGCTGAGTCTCACCTCACCCTCCAGTCCTGCATTTAAAATTCTCTGCACCTTCTCTTTTGGCTGACTGTCATGCTAAGTGATGAGATACACCAGCAGAAAGCTCTGGCAGGCTTGGTCTGGGCTTGTAAAATGAGTTTCTTCAAGCAAATTCCATCATTTAGAGAAAAGTGATTGTACAAAAAAAAATAAAATCTCATCTCCTAAGCAATTATTAATTAGTTATCCAGAAATGCTAACTGTAAGACTAGCACCCAAGTGTTTTAAGGTCAGATTTATTCTTAGTATCAGTTCTTTGAAGATACAATACTGCCAGCCTTGTGTTGTGCAGGGAGGCAGATTTCATTATCATAATCACAGAATCACAGAATGTCAGGGATTGGAAGGGACCTCAAAAGATCATCTAGTCCAATCCCCCTGCCGGAGCAGGAACACCTAGATGAGGTTACACAGGAACATGTCCAGACGGGTTTTGAATGTCTCCAGAGAAGGAGACTCCACAACCTCCCTGGGCAGCCCATTCCAGTGTCCTGTTACCCTCACTGAGAAGAAGTTTCTTCTCATATTTAAGTGGAACCTCCTGTGTTCCAGTTTGTACCCGTTACCCCTTGTCTTATCATTGTTTGTCACCGAGAAGAGCCTGGCTCCATCTTCGTGACACTCCCCCTTTATATATTTATAAACATTAATGAGGTCTCCCCTTAGTCTCCTCTTCTGCAAGCTAAAGAGACCCAGCTCCCTCAGCCTTTCCTCATAAGGGAGATGCTCCACTCCCTTAATCATCTTTGTAGCCCTACGCTGGACTCTCTC